>VWYP01017430.1:4406-15448 GCA_013400435.1 Pycnonotus jocosus | reverse complement strand
GCTCTATCTGGAGAAGCCATGGACAGAGTGAGCTCTAAGAGGTTTGAGGTGTTTCATGAGCTCCAAAGTGCCAGCTTGTTTATGTTCCACAGATAAATCAATGCACTCAGATCAACTTTCTGATCGCCAGCAATATTTCCTCTGACTCCTGAATTTCCCCTTCTCTCCAGCTGCTCGTTTCTCCAGAAACACCAGCTCTCCTCTCTCATTTATTTTTGCTCTTTTTGTGCCATTTTTTTGCTCTCCCTCTCCCAGCAGGGCTCCCAGACCCACTGAGATGGGGCTGCTGGAGAATTCCAAGAAGGATTGCACCAGCTCCCACTGCTGCAGCCCCGGGCATCACTGACAGAGCAGGATTCTTGACACACGGATCTATTTCTGAAATGAAGATTGAAAGCCCAAATAAATGGAATGTCAATGTTTAGGAGCAGGCAATAGCTGTGGGTTCCCTGCTCTGATTGACTGGGCAGGGATCCTTTTAACTCCAGCTCTGCCCTCCTGCACCAAACAACTGAAGTTACTTCACCTCTGCTGGAGACCCATAAAGAGCAGAAGAGCCACAAGCTAAAACAAATTACAATGATTTCTTGGTTTGTTTTTTTGTTGTTTTTTCTTTTTTTCCCTACCAACAAAGTGATGGCCAATTGTCCATTACAAATCAAGTAGAAAATCAGCCCTGCATTGAAACAGCAGCCTCTGCATCACACAGCACAATTGGGCTCTGTTTCCATCCCATCTCAGCTAAACTGGACTGGAATTGTTACACAAGTCCCACCAGGTGCCCACTGATGGGAGATGTGGGGTTTATTTATTGGAGAAGACACTTGCATGCTCTGGGATAAAAAAGTTATTTGCTGGCCCTTAAATCATCCGTGCAGGAACAAGCAAAGAAAGCCTGCAAATACATCAGGAAAGGATTGAGGATTGAACAGGGCAAGACAGGACTGGAGAGCCCAAAGAACACAGGGTGTGAGAGCCAGGGGGGAAGAAAACCACAAATTTTAGGATGGAGGAGCAACCCTACCTGCAGAGCTCCCCTGGGCACTGGGCCTGGCATCATTTCCTCGCCATCAACCCATCCCCAGCCCATCAAAAGCTTTTATTGTGAAGGATGCAGAGGAATTGTGAAATTCAGCACTTATCCAACATCCTGCTCAGTTGTTGTGTCTGTTTGCTGTGGTGAAGTGGCAACACATATGTTACTCATATTGGGGAGATATTTAATGTGTGCCCTTGGCAAATAACAGACTATGGAGTATCTTAGATAAACAGAACCCTCACCCAAAGATGAGACATATTTCTGTTAGAATTTAAAAAAAAAAAAAAAAAGAGTTTCTTAAAAAAAACCCCACCAAAACAAAACAAAAAAAGAAGCAGCTATTTACAGTAAATTAAAAAGATATCTATCAAATCTCGCTTATGGTAATATCAAAACTATTTCTGAACTTTAATTATTGTGACAAACTGGTCTCCTGCGGCTTGTTCATTTCACGCAGCTAAAAAAAAAATTGTTAACAGTCTTCTAATTATATCAGTTTTCTGTGTTAAAAAAAAAACCTGGCTCACACTTATTGCTCTATCTGGAGAAGCCATGGATCATCTTGCTATTCACTTAATGCTTTTAATTTACATATCAGAAATACTAATAAGTGTGGTGTTATTAGATCACATTCCCTTTTGCTTCCAACCCCAGNAGTATATATATATATATATATATATATATTTTATCTGGTAATATCAAAACTATTTCTGAACTTTAATTAGTGTGACAAACTGGTCTCCTGTGGCTTGTTCATTTCACGCAGCTAAAAAAAAAAATTGTTAACAGTCTTCTAATTATATCAGTTTTCTGTGTTAAAAAAAAAACCTGGCTCACACTTATTGCTCTATCTGGAGAAGCCATGGATCATCTTGCTATTCACTTAATGCTTTTAATTTACATATCAGAAATACTAATAAGTGTGGTGTTATTAGATCACATTCCCTTTTGCTTCCAACCCCAGAAAATGGTTCATTTTGTTTGGCTGCCACAATTAAATTAATTTATTTTCCTTTGGCGTGGTTTTTGATAAGGGCTTTTATCAGAAGTTCGACTGTACAAAGCTTAATGGGACATCTCTCATTAAAATAAAATATGTTTCATTAAAATCAAACAATGGCTTTGCCCCCCTCCATCCCCGTTTTGGCTTCATTAACATATTTAATAGAGGAGATAATTGTGCTTTTCACTTGAACAAGAGCCTCAGTCTGAAGGCCTGGATTTGTTTAAAATTCAGCAGATTATTTTAGTCTCACATGATGAGTGGCAGGGCTTCTCCTGGAGGTGGCCAAGGCACAAATTTGACAAAGAATTCAGATTGGGCACGTCCTGGATGTGTTCCAATTCCCTTTCTGTGCTCCTCAGCGATGAACTTGCCCTTAACTTCCTGTAATATTCACAATAAATCCAAATGGTATCAATTAAATTATATCCTTCAGCCCCCTGCAGCCACTCCTGGACGACACAGAAGATTCTGTTTGGAAAGGAACTGATGCACAGCCTGGAAAATCAACCTCTGAACGCTCTCTATGGGGACAGCTGGCTCTTCTTTCCAGCAGGAACAACCTTTGGGATCATTTTGTGCCAGCAGGAACAACCTTTGGGATCATTTTGTTCCAGCAGGAACAACCTCTGGGATCATTTTGTTCCAGCAGGAACAACTTTTGGGATCATTTTGTTCCAGCAGGAACAACCTCTGGGATCATTGCTGGTTAGGCCTCCAAGAGGAACAGAAAAAATACAAATAACTTTTCAAAAGACTTCCCTACCAGAAAAACCCTCAACTTTGAGAATAAGAGAGAGGGAGCCCCATGTTTTGAGCTCCTGTGCTTTCAGGTGCTGCTGTTCCCCCATCCCTGCCATGCTCAGTGGCTCTGTGCCTGCCTTTGAAACTCCTTTTCCATTCCACCAGGGATTGGAGACTCATCCCAGCTCCAGGAGATGCTGACACCTCCCAAAGGGAGGGATAACACACCCTGGCTTGGCTGGACAGGAGAGGAAAAGCTGCTCAGCAAAGATCATGGGGTTGGGTCTGAGCCAGACAGAGATCCTTGCACAAACGGCTGCTGCAGATGGAATTTGTGCCTCTCCCAAAAAAAAAAGCAAAAAACCTGCTCAGGAATCCAGCAGGAAACCCTTGTGGTGAGAACAGACAGGGCAGAGCAGATCAATACCGTGTACACCTCCCATCCATCACCACCTGTGCACATCCAGAGTGATTTTATCCTAAAAAAAAACATCACTTGGGATCATTCTTCTCTTCTTTTGGCACCTGCTCCACTGCTTTTGTTCTCCTGGCATCTACCCCGTTCTTCTTAAGAATTTTCTGAGGTGGAAACTTTTGTCTCCCCTGCCTCTTTTCCTCTTCAAACAGATTTCTGCTCACAGCCCAGCAGACAGGAGCTGCCCAAACAAAGCAGCAGCCCATATGCAAAGTTTGTTTATTTGCACCGTGGTGTCCTGTGCTTCCAACTCAAAGCCAAAATGCCCAAATGGCCGCTGGAAAAAAAAAAAAAAAAAAAAGAAAAAAAAAAAGAAGAAGTGGGAAAAAGAACAACAACAACAACAAAAAGGAGAGTAAAATATTGAGTTGTTTGTGCAGGAGTTGTCAATACAGAGTGGGTTAACACCTCAGCAGTGTGCACACAGAGTCTGGCACTGTGCTGTACAGCACACAGAGCTGAGCAGGCACTGCACTGAGATTTCTCCTTGCTCCTTCCCCTGTCCTTCTTTCCTTCTCCTCCTGCCCAGGGGGACCACAGAGGGCACCAGGCAGGGGTGGGCACGCTGGCACCCCGGGCTGGTGGCACTGTTTGTGTAATGTTGCATTATTTGGTGCAGCATTCCTTGTTGGAGTTTGGAAAGGATGAGGCAGGATAGGTCCGGGGGCAGCATGCAAGAATTTATTATTATTATTATTATTATTATTATTTTACTCTGTTTATATACACTGTACATAAGTGGCCAATTATTGGCCAAAGGTTTGTCTTCTCATCGTTTTGATTGGAGAACATCTTAATTACTCAAGTGCTTTTTTTTATAGCTTTTTTTTATATGTAAACATTTTCTTATTTACATAAAAACTGTGAGAACTCTCTCTGAGTTCTAGAAAACCATCAAAAAGCTAAACTAAAATGTCAAAGTGCAAGTTTAAGACATGCAAAAGCAGGGTGACAATGTAGGATTTTTCATCAAGCACACCTTGGCAAGGTTTTTCATCCAAGGGCACATCTCACACACAGCGCTGCTGAATAACCAGGGTGTCACCCTGCTTTTGCATGTTAAAACTTGCCCTCTGATATTTTAGCTGAGCCTTCTGATGATTTTAGAACTCTGAGAGAGCTCTCACACTTTCTCGTGCAAACAAGAGAAAATGTTTGCATTCTTTTGCTGTGAGAGAAGCATTTGAGTGATTGGGATGTTCTCCAATCCAAATTGATGAGGTGACATGCCTCTGGCCAATAATTGGCCACTTTTTTACAGTTTTTACACTTTTTTACAGTGTATATAATGGAGTTAGATGTTTTGAATAAAGAGAATTCTTCCATGCTGACCCCAGACCTGTCCTGCCTCGTCCTTTCCAAACTCCAGCCACAAATGCTGCACATCAGTGCAACACCAGGGTTCTCCTCAGCATCAAGAGGTTTAGGTTTAAACCTGCCCAAGATCAAGTTTAGGACAGAACTCTGGGCTCCAGCTAAACCAGAGCCAGGCTGAATTTTGACTCGAATTCCAACCCAAAATAATGAAAAAAAAAAAAACCCAAAACCTTTCAATGTTCTCTGCATCCCTGAGCGTTTTTTTAGTGCTTTGTCCCCAAAATTCTTTAGCCTCTGAGAGCCCCAGCACGAGGAACTCTCAGAGCAGGGCTGGAAATGCTGCTCTGCATTTGTGCAGCCTGGCAGAGGATGACACAGAGGCAGCAAGGTGCCAGCCCTGCAGACAGAAACCTGCAGCATCTGTTCAGGGCAGCACACAAACATCTCTGCAGGTCCAGCACAGCTCTGCCCACACATCCTGAGCAGCAGGGAGGCAGGAGATTGTGGCAGCAGGCTCCTCTGGCCCTGCTGCTGCTGGCTGAGCTGGTTATATTTATCATTCCCTGGCTCATTCCTGGCCCAGCTCTGCAGCTCTGCCAGGAACAGGAGCGGTGAGGGGCGGCCAGCAGGGCACGGGCACGCACGGGGTGGTTCCTCTGCTGCTGCTGCATTTTATTTTGGGTTTGTCTCAAAGTTATTTGTCTCAAAGTTATTTGCTTTCTCAGCCCTGCTGGTGCTGCTGTTTGTTCCTGAATCCTTCCTGCCTGCCTGTGCCAAGGTTTCCTCGCACACAACCCTTGGCATTTCTGCGGGCAAACCTGACAGAAATAGCACAATTTCCTCTTGTGCCCTTGTTTTCTTCCCTAGATGCCTCCTGAGCTCAGTTCTCTGAAGGCAGAGCCATAAATGTCCCAACCACAGGGACTTGTGCAAAGAGGTTTTGTTTTTTTAAAATGTGGTTGAATCTGAAAAAGAGAAATATTGCAGCATTTCTTCAGATCAGAACAGCCTAAATTAAAAATTTTGTATCATTCCTTCAAGGTCAGAACCTGTACATTTTAAAAAGCTACAGTAATGATATTTTAAAAGGAAATAACAGCTTCAAATGAGGACATTAAAAAGAAAATAAATGAACACAACAAAAACCAACCCATCTATTTTTCCAAGGTCTAAAGAAAACATGGGTCAAAAGTTTTTCATTATTTATAGCTTAAATGCTCTAAATATACAATGACTCTTGGTTGACACAATAATTCTCTTTTTTTTTTTCAGTGAATAAATAAATTTTTCTGCAGCTCCACAAATAACTGCAGACAACTGAGAACTGATGAGACTGTTTGAAAACAAAGCAAGCAAACTAGGAAAAAAAAAAAAAAAAAAAAAAAAAACCAGGAAAAGACCCTAAAATCTGTTTTCNGAAAAAAAAAAAAAAAAAAAAAGCCAGGAAATGAGCCTGAACTTCTGTCTTCCCTCCCAACAGCACTTCCCAACTCCTGCCATGCTCTCTCTATTCCAAATATTCTCTATTGCCAAATTCTGCAACCACAAGAGCAAGAACATAAAGATATTTAGTGTCATTCACTCGCATCTTGAAATGAAAATTAACTTCACAGCCTTCACCAATAGCTGCAGATAATTGAAACGACAATGGGGATGCTGATGGACAAAATGTGATTCCCCAAACCACAGCTGGAAGCCAGGAGCTGGGTGGCATCTTCCAGCACGGAGCACAAAATGTCATTATCTGAAATGGGCCTGGGGCTCTCAGGGGGATGGCAGCACCTCAGGAAGGGCCTTGGAATTGTGGAGAGGAAAATCATCCCAAAGCAGAGAGAGGCTGGAAAAGAGGAGGGCCCAGCAATAACACAGAAATTCTCTATTTTCTGGGGCACTGCACAGCCTTGACCAACACTATTCTTGTTCACTTGAAGGAGCTGGGACATTGACTTCAATAAAAATCAAATTGGGCCTTAAACTGGCAATGAACTGTTTATTAATTAGCATGCCCTAAATGCTCAGGAAAGGCCATTATTGAAAGTGCATTATTCCCCTCTCCAACGCTCTTTAAATGCAAGTTGATTGAAATGATGATAGGATTGAGAAATACAGACTCTTGCCATCTGAAGACGCTCTGTGACATCCTTTTGGCTCAAATTCCATCAAAAGCCAGCACAAAAAAAGGGGGATGTCAATGACACAAGAGCAGAGCCAAATGCATCTGGCTTTGCTGAGTGTGAGTGTAGCACCAAGTGCCTCGCTGGGTTGTGGCTTTCAGAGGCAAAATCCATCGTGATACTGCAGAAAGTTCCCTCTCATCTGCCTGGGACTGGATGATTTCAAACAAAAGGAACATTATCCAAAATCAGAATTAACATTCAGCAAGGCTCAGTCTCTGCCATTCCCCTGCACAGCTGAACCCGTGCAATTAAACCACGGCTCCTCCGTGTTATTTAGCAAANTCTGTCCCTCTGTCCCTGTGTCCCTGTCCTTCTGTCCCTGTGTCCCTCTGTCCCTGTCCTTCTGTCTCTGTCTCCCTCTGTCCCTCTGTCCCTCTGTCCCTCTGTCCCTCTGTCCCTGTCTCCCTCTGTCCCTCTGTCCCTGTCACTGCTGAGGTTTTCTGGCCATTTCTGACATTTCCCTGTGGGTTCCTGAGCTGAGCACCAGCCCTGCCCTGTGCCCAACACCTCAGCCTGTCAGCAGCTCTGAACTCCTCTCTGTGGCTTTATTCCACAGGGTGGGAAGGGCAGTGTCCCCCCCTAAGCACCAGAAAGGGGCTGCATTCATTCACTTACTGAAATTTTTTTTTTTTTTTTTTGTCCAGAAATATAAATGTCACTCCCAGCATCGCTCCTCCTCTGCAAGTTTGGCTCTTCCTGCAATGCTGGCATCTCCCAGGCAGCAGGACTGCATCAGCCCACTGGAGAACACTCAGTTTTCTACAACCTCCTTATACCTAATTTAACTAGAGACAGAGGACAGAGACACAGGTAATGATAATTTTTTTAAAAAAATAAATTCTCTGTCCAACACCTCCTCCATCCCTGAAGGTTTTAGGTCATGCCGAGGGCACATCACTGTTCTGGAAGCCTCAGAACTAGAGCAGGGCTGGCAGGATTGCAGCTTCATCCCAGCCCAGCAGCCCATTTTTAATGGCACACTTGGACAAACACCCAACATCCCCGTGCACTTTGTCAGGAAAGGGGAATTAAAAACACAGCACTCCAGTAACCTCAGATTCATGACCAAAAAAATCGTATTCACCCAAGAGATGAGACCATAATTCCCACATTGAATTAATCCAGGTGTCCACTTCAGTCCTTCCATTCTGGGAGCTGCAGCGTTTCCTCTGAGGAGGAGGATGTGCTTTCCCTTGTTTTCCTGCTCCTCCCAGTGGCAGAAAGGCAAGGTCTGTGTGCTGGCAGCAAAGCACAGAGTTTTCTCTCCTCCTGACTGGCCATTCCCACAGTCCCTGTGAGCCCAAAGGCAGGAAAGGCTCATCCTGATGCTCCACATGCCCAGGATGAATCAGGAAAAAGCTCCTACATGGCCATGAATTAATATTCCACTGCCTTGAAAAGCCTGTGACCACATGTCAAATATAGTAACAGCAGAGCTGATGAAATAAAGGCATCAAACAGCACGAAAACAAGAAAGAAAGAAAAAAAAAAAACAAAACACCAAACCAACCCTTTCCACAGGATATTAGTTTTGTCTGAGAGACTCCTCATAGCTGCTAGCATCTAAATGAACAATTTGTAACTGTTTGCACAGGACAAGAGATTCCATTTCCCTCCCTCACAACAGGGATTGGAAAGGGGAGCTGCTCTGAGCTGGGGGTGATGCTCACACAGATAAATAACAAAGGTGTTCCAGGGACAGCCAGGTCCTGAGCAGAGACCAGCTGCTCTCCAAAGTGCTCAGAGGAGCTCCCCTGATGCATGGAAGGATCACAGTGCCATCCCTCTGGGCTGTTCTGGTGAAATCAGAGGTTTTATAAATAGATATGTGCTGAAATATATCAATATAGTGTTACAAATACATATATGTGCTGAAATAAATCCATATACTGTTATATATGTACTGAAATATATCCATACACTGTTATAAATACATATATGTGCTGAAATATATCCATATACTGTTATAAATACATATATGTGCTGAAATATATCCATATACTGTTATATGTGTGCTGAAATAAATCCATACACTGTTATAAATACATATATGTGCTGAAATAAATCCAAATAGTGCCCAGAGAGGTGGCCCACACCCAGCACAGCACTCCATGCTCAATCCACATCAGCAAAAGGCAGAGGAGGAGGAAATGTCCAACAGAATCTGGAAAGGATTTGGAGATCCCTCAAAAGAAAGAACATGAAACTCTAAGATATTTTCTGGTTATTCTGGTGCACCATCATTCCTCTTAGGAGACACATTTTGAAGCTGATATTCCAACATTGGTAAAGAGTTAAAGGATTTATTTAATTTTTTTTGTTCAGATAAACTGTTTTCACCTAAAAATTCAAATCTCAGAGTAAACAAAATTAGACTTCCTGCCCAAGTAACACTGACAAGAGAAAGACATCACATAACATCTCTGCCTTTCTATTAATCTTGGTGGATCCTGCAGCTCTGCAGAGCTAATTAGCAACATATCCCAGACTGAATTTTGAGCTCAGTGATTCCTGCACACCAAAATTTCACCTCTGCAGGTAGAGTGTTGACTTTTAATGTCTTAATTATTAAGATATTTTAATATCTTAATATCTTAAGCTGGAAAATGCTCTCGCTGTCCAATCAGTCCAAAGTTTGCCACTTGTGAGCTTTTCCCCTCACCGCTCTCAGACCTCTTTATTCCCCAAGAAAAGAGAAATAACAGGACATGGGATGGCAAAAGACCACGTCTGAGCTATTATTTGTTTGATAGTGATGGGTTGTTAGGGTCCTTCTCTCAAGGTTGGCATTTTCTTTTAATGAATCACCTTTCTCCACAGTTATTTTTAATGTGCTGTGCCATGTTTCTCATGGAGCCTCACTCTCCTCTGCTGAAATGCCCTGTTGGCATTTAATTCAGTGCAAGGAAAGGATTATCACCCCATCTCACAGCTGGATTGGGATGATTCAATGCCTTCCACCACACTATTTTTAAGCAGCAGCTCATTTAGCTCCGGCGAATCGCCGCATGCACGATCCAACTTCATTGTGTGTTGTCACTGGAGAAGTGAAATATCGTCACTTCCAGCGCAGTTTAGGACACTCTAAACTGACTCAGAGATCTCCTCGTGGACATCCAAGGACAAAGCAGGATTGGAGGTGACCCGCTGGATCCTCTGGGCTGCATTTGTGAGCTGTGCCTGTTCCTCAGAGAATGTTCCAGAACCTCGCTGCCAACGGGCACAAGGCTGTTGGACTCAAGTGGCTCCAGCTCTGTTGCCAAAATATAACACAGCTCCCCCCAGAATGGCTTTCCAGCGTAAAAGCTGCTTGTGAATCCTAAACACTCCTGGAAAAGGCTGACATTTCAAACTGCGAGCGAAATCCGTTCACTTTGAGCTGTGGAGAGCGCACCTCTCGCAAGATAAACCTCCAACAGATGCCAGCCCCGGCCATCTCTCACCTCAGGCAAATCCAGAGGCTGTTAGAGGAGCTGTCTGCGTGCTGCTGGTGCCACATAAAAACAAACATTGCCTTGGATTTTGTTCAGGGGAGCTCCATAAACACTCAGGAGGCAGAACTCCCCGTGAGCGCCAGCCTGCAGTCAAACGTGGCTGGGTGTTCTCCTCGCGGTTCCTCTCCACCTGCTCCTGCCCTGGACCAAACTGACACTCCAGATTCCAACTGCCAGAAGCCTGATCCACAAAAGCAGGAATTCAGGGAAGCTTTGCCACCAGCCTGGCTGGAGGTTGGATCAGGACCTTTAAAGGAAGGTCCAAACACATCGAGTTTGGATAAACGAGCAGCTCACTCTTGGCAATTCACGTCCAGTCCCCAAAAACCACAACACTCCTCTCCCAAACCCCGGGATGGACTCTCCTCTCTTTCTCTGGCTTTCCTATCTCTCGCCATTGTCTCTTTTGGGAGGAAAAAAAAAAGCTTCAGAGTAGACAGAAGTGGTCATTTGGGCAGCCTGGGCCCCAGCTGACCTTGTCACACACATTCCCAGAGCCCTGCTGCTCTCTGAGCCCCCCGGAGCTCTCCCATCCCATTCCCACAAAGCATTCCCTGCTCCACACAATCCTCCAGCTCCATTATTCAAACACTTAACGCATCCTTTGCCTTGCTGCTCTTGATAAAGTCAGATTATCTCATTAGCGCAGACATTTCACTTCTCCTGGCAGCTTCTGATCTCCTTTCAGTGAGTGAAAGAAAGCCAAGGGGCTACATAAGGAAGGATTTGTCTTAAGAAGCTTTGCAGACAGCAATCCCTCATCTTGATAATTTTTTAACAGGTAGTTACTTTT
>VWYP01017424.1:0-50229 GCA_013400435.1 Pycnonotus jocosus | reverse complement strand
TGCACTCCTGGATGCTTTGGGGTAGATGCAAGAAAGAGACAGAGGCTTCAAGGTTCAGTTTCTCCAAGGTCTATCACTTTGTTTATTATTTCTCTTATCTCACAGTTTGCTCTGTCCTCAGCGAGGACTGTTCTGAACACCGACCATCAGGGAACTCCCTCCTCCCCTGAAAGGTCGTTGTCTTAAATACAGATTATTACAAACATATTGTTTACAATTTCCTACCAGTGTCCACCATCCACATCAAACAGATCATATCCACTTGGCCCAATCTCCCCAAGCCACATTGTGCTAACGTCACAGCAGAAAATGGAGGTGAAGAAGAAGAAGAAAAACCTTAGGGACCGCCCCAAAATCTGCATCTTGTCTCCATCTACTTCTATCATAAAAACCTAAAACTACATATTTCTCACTCTGTGATAAGTTAAACTACTGTGTTTCACAGTCTTGAGATTTGTAATTCATCTCTGCTTTGTGCCAGGGTCTGTGATCCGTGTGGACAAGGGTAGAAACCCCCCTGTTCATCCCCCTGGACAGGTGCAGGGTATTACAAGTGCTCTTGAATAAGACTCAAATTTCCCTTGCTCAGTTCCCAGACTGTTGGGCCAGGGTTTCCTGAGTTCTCAGGCAGCCAAAGAGATGCCCTGGGTTCCCACAGGACACAGCTTGCTCAGGGAGCTGCACAAGCTGCCCTGGAATTTTTGTGGGGACTGCCTAGCAGGGCTCAGAGCAGGAAGATAGAATGGAAGTTTTGGAAAGTGTTGCTTGAAAACCCAGGCCAGCTCCACATAGGATCCAGTGTCACTGGTCTGGGTCTGTGTTTTTTGCTCTGTGAGAACCAAGTGTGCAGGGTGTCTGCCACCACTGGTGCTATGAGTTGTGTGTGTTGGGAGTCACATTTCCTGGAAGATAAACAGCAGTTTGGGTAAATACTTTACTTTGCAGGGACAGGACACAGGGAAGTGTCCAAGGCCAGTTTGGACAGGGCTTGGAGCAATCTGGAACAGTGGAAGGTGTCCCTGCCCAGGGCAGGGGGTGGCACTGGATGGGCTATAATGCCCCTTCCAGCTCAAATCATTCTAGGATTCTATGAAATGCCTTTGGTCATGCAGAAATTATAATTTCCTAGGCTCATTGGCTCTCCAGGAGTAAAGGGAGGGTGGGATAGTGTAATGTGACAGATCCCTGCATGGGATGACTTGATGACCTTACAGTGACTATTTGATCAAAGGAGTGTTTTCATCAATAGCCATGTGCCATTAATAAGCTGCAGAATAATGGTTTGATTTTACACACATAGCAGAATAATTTTTTAACCTACTAGCGTGTGCAAATTGCTCTGTTAAATACCTTCTGTGTTGCTGTACAAGGAATTGAGGGGCGATTGTAAGGAATGCTGAGTGAGATGTAGTTGTGTTGACTAATATCAACAGGGAAATTCATACCCACTTGTACCCTTGAGCTGAATTTTTACAGGTAGGAGAACATTCTCTTCAGTTAGGATTACCCCTTCTTTGTAGCACCAGTTTGGGATAATTCCAGTTTATCATTCAGAGATGTTGTCAGGGACCCGTGTCTATCCCACACGGCTCCCTCACCATCTGAAATATCTCCACCCTGATATGACACAAGCATTCCTGTGTTGGGGGAGATGACAAGTGGCTCTGTGTTGTCTCACACAGTGCAGAGTCAGGACACACAGGGGTTTGCATTGCTGTGCTCACCCTCACTGCAGTGTTAATTGGCTGCAGTGCATTAACTGCACCACAACAGGGTCCAGCTTTCAGACCCTGGTGTTTCATTTTAAAATGCCTTTTCCATGCTTAGATTTTGCTGACAGTAGCTCAGGAATGGAAAACTCTCTGAATAAGGTTTGATACGACCTTTCATCCACGGGCTATTTTGGTGGAATTGAAGAGGATGAGTCATTCCAGGTCCAGGTATTTTGGGCTGAACTCAGCGAACGTCAGTGTTGGATCTGCTGAGCTGCTGGACTTGACACTTGAACATCAGTAGTATCTTTTAGTTTTTATTTTTCCCTATTTCCTTGCTAGGAGAAGCGTGGCAGTGGAACAGTAAAGGGAAAAACCCCAATATTTGTTTAACATTGGCTTTCCTGTCATGGGTTACGAAAGCAGCAGAAGGATCTGCTGTAGGCAAGGAGTCATGGAGAGCTTTTAACCAGGCAGAAATAATGGCCTTGAGCTCATCTTGCTCTCCCTCAGCCTCGCCACAGACTATTTTGTAGGAGTTTCTTTGATTGCTTTCTGTGTAGCTTTCCCAGGAAAGAATTCCTGCTCTGGATCACACGTGATGGTCTGTCCAGTGAGCTGAATTTAACCATCCTTCCAGGGCTGCCAGGTTTCCCTGGGGTGCTTTGGAAGTGCTAATGAGCACCGTTCCAGTAGATTTTCTTTTCAGTACACTGAATCTTTTTTTTCTGGCACAGTGCGTTTGCTGTATCATAGTTTCCCTGAAGGATCTTGCTTTCAGTCCTTTCTAATCTATAAACACAACCTTTGAAAATACCAATTAACTTTCCAAGAAAAAAAAAGTATAAGTAGCAGGTAACCTGGAGAGCTGCAGTTGTATAGTTCCTTGAGTAGCTGTGGAAGAAAATGTTTCTATTTCTGCTACTTTAGCTCATGCATGAGTAGAGATGCAATCCTCCATGTGCCCCTAAGGAAGAGATCTTTCTTTGAAAACATTAAAACCTATTATTGTACATCAGCCTCAGCTCAGATGCTCTGGCATCTGTAACTGGAATAATTTAATTAAGTTTTTTAATCAGGTGAGGGATTTTTTGCACACAGAAGAAAGATTTTGATCTATTTTGCTGCAAAACATCCTCACTGGAGCACTTTCTTTTCTATTTACATTGGACCAATTCCTCCTTCTTTTTTTTTCCTTTTTTTTCCTTTCAATTTATTTTCTTTAAATCTGTTTGTTGGACTTGCCTAAGACACTTATAAGGCATGTGCCTAATTTCATGTTGCATGTTTATGCAGCCAATATTTAGACACACTGTGAGCTCTCTACTGTCCCTGCAAGCAGTACTATCTCTGTGAACATTTATTGTGAATAAAACTAGTTTGGGTAACAAGCTGATGAATTTGTTACATCTGCCTTTGTTAGCAAAGTAAACAGAGTTTTTTTCACAGAGCCTGGGTTGAAACCAGGGCTGTCTCAGATCTGCAGGGCTGGATAATGATGGAAAATAAGGCAAGTTCAAGTTTAACAGGGTTTGTTGAGCAATCTCTGATTGCAGTGGGGAGCAACCCAGGAAATGGTCTCTCACGTCTCTAGTTGTTAATAAAAAACCCCAGAACCATTCCTGTGTATTTATCTTGTATTTTCATGAAAATCTCAGTTGGGTGGTGTGCAAAACCATGTACACAAGGTTCTGAAAATGCATTTCTTTGGAAATGTCTTTAGAGCCACTGCTCTGGAGCCAGCCTGAGACACCTGGGGCTCTTCACCTGCACAAGACAAGGCTCCAGGGAGAGCTGCCAGCCCCTGCCAGGGCCTCAAGGGGCTCCAGGAGAGCTGCACAGGGACTGGGGACAAGGCCTGCAGGGACAGGACACAGGGAAGTGTCCAAGATCAGGCTGGACAGCGCTTGGAGCAGTCAGGGACAGTGGAAGGTGTCCATCCCTGCCCAGGGGCTATAATGCCCCTTCCAGCTCAAATCATTCTAGGATTCTATGAAATGCCTTTGGTCATGCAGAAATTATAATTTCCTAATAGGATATGAATGCTGAATTTTGATGTTCATTAATAATTCACTACTGGAGATCAAAGCAAAAAAAAAAGTTAATATGCCTCATTTCTTTGGTTTTTTTTTTTTTTTCATTTGAGATGTGTCTTTATCTTAATTCAGAGCACTGAGATGCACTGAGAGGGGGTGCTTTGGGAAGTCACCTTAAGAGGGGCCAGAAGGATGATCAGAGCAAACTTTAAAAACCAGAATGCATTTTAATTTTCAAAATGGTTCTTGTGGTATCCAGATTATCTACCCAAAGTCAGCACAGCTTATGTTGTAGGCTTTTAATGAAGCTCTTGGTCTTTGGGCTTGGGGGTGTCTAATAATGATGATGTTTTATTAGTCACAATGTAGCACCCATTGACTTTGATCTGAAGCCCAAAAATCAGCTAAGTCTGCTGAATGTTCAGTTCTCAAAACTGGGGAGCAAATCACTGCTAAGTGATTAAAAAGTGAAAACCCAAGCAAATGAAAGGATGACTGAGCTGGCACATGACTTAAAACTGGAATTTTGGGAGCTCCTTTTACTTGAGGCGGCAGTTCTGCATTGTAACTCCAGGTTTCTGCAGGCATGGGATTCAGGAACAGAAGGGTAAATTGCAAAAGGAATACTACAAACACCCCCAAAATTGCAAACTAACCAGATTAAGCAGTACCATTTGGAAGCTGTAGTAGAAGTGTAGTATTTTGATTTGATTGCCAGTGCTACCAAGAGTTGTTTGCCTTTCCTCTGAGTGGTATTACTGTAATACCAATTTGACAAATGCTTCTGTAATTGTTGCCAAAATATAACTGGGCTTTTGCCACAGTTTAGAAATTGCTTTTAGCTTTATGAGCTTCATTAGCATTTGCATGGAAACATTTGTTATTGGGGGTCTGTCATCCACCACGCTTGAGGATTTGAGTGATTGGTTTTGTAGTGCATCACTACATGGCATTGATGTCACTTGTGCTCTTGTTTTCTTCTTTTTGGGATGCTGGCTGCAGAACAAGGAGAACAAACTTCTGAACGAGCAGCTGTCCATGCTGACATCAGCCCACTCCTCCGAGGTGGAGAAGCTGAAGAAGGAGCTGCAGCAGTACCAGCAGAGCCAGCGGGGCGATGGCAACCAGCTCCTCAGCCTGCAGGAGGAGATGGAGAGGCTGAGGCTGGAGCTGGAGAGAGCTCACGGGGAGAGGGAGGTCATAGAGGACAGCCACGGCAAGGAGAGGGACCTGCTGAGGAAGGTATGTCTGTCTGTCTGTCTGTCTGTCTGTCTGTCTGCCTCAGGTTGCCTCCTGTAGGTGGCCATACCGGTGAAAGCTCTCTCTTCACAGCTCTGAAGGGGAGTGTCTGTTCTTTGATTATTATTTCTGAATGCCCCTAGGATTTACCTTTAGCCAGCCCATGGGGCAGCAAGGACAGGTGGACATCCTTTGCAGGAGCAGTGGCTGCCTTGTGTCAGGGCACCTCACCCTGATGCCTTTTGTGCTGCCAACCACAAGGAATCGTCCCAAACACACCTGGAAATCAGGATGCCTAGTAACCATGAATATCACGGAATCACAGAGTTGTAAAGGTTGGAAAAGACCTGTAAAATCACCAAGTCCAACCATCAGCCCAGCACCCCCATGTTCAGCACTAAACCATGTCCTCAAGTGCCACATCCCTGTGGTTTTTGAACACTTCCAAGGCTGGTGACTCCCCCACTGCCTTGAGCAGTCTGTTCAATGCTTTACAAGCCTTTCAGTGAGAAAAGGTTTTCCTAATATCCAATGTAAACCAGCTCTGGCACAACTTGAAGCTGCTTTTCTTGTCCTAAGATTCATATGTGTGCCAGACCTCCTTGTGTATACAGTGATTCCTCATGGTTGTAATGCCAGTTACTGGAGAGGGATGTCACAGATGCTGCAAATATTAGGAAGATGTAAATATTCCTCATCCCAGCCCAGGATGGGACACAAGGCTCAGTTTCTGATGTGGCTGGTGTTGTGGGTACACACAGAGTATGACCTATATTTGGACTACATCTTCCCTCCCTGAGGGGAGGCACTGCTCCAGCATCAGCTGCTGGTTGTTACGGGTTTTTATAGGGTTTGGAGCTGGGATACACACAAAACAAAATTATTTTTTGTTCCTCCTTCATGCAAAGCCATGGAATATCCTGGTTTGGAAGGGAAACACAAGGACAACCAAGTGCAGCTCCTGTGCTTTATCCCTTGGGGTGGAAGTGGTCCAACACTGCCACCATTTTACAAGAAGGCATTCTAGTGGGAGAAGGAGAGTTCAGAGTGTAGAGTTTGTTTTGCAAATTGCAAAGATGGACCTTTTGCCCTGTATTTCTTTGCTGATCAGATTAATTCTGAGTAACACCCATTCTCTTAACCTGAGGCACTGAGATGAGAGTTCACTTTCCTTCTGCAAATGCTTGTGGCTGCCTAAGTTAAATCCATGATACCCCCTCTGCACCAGACATTGAATTGAATCTTTGATCCTGCTATTGGAAAGAATTTAGGGCTTTTCTACTCGATAAATTGCAAATAAAAAGCTGTCACTCTAGAATAGTATTTGGTGTGTGAGTCACTTTTGGAAATTAGAAAAAAAAAACCCCAAAAATGAGCCTGGAATTAGCTGTGTTGTTATTATTACAGTGGTAGAATATTCTTATGAGGCTCTTTTAGTTCATTTCACACAGCACCATTGCTGTGGCCAACCTCCCCTCGAGACTGAGCCCTCAGGTTGTGGGTTTGGCTGAGAACCTGTAGTGAAGGACTGTGCCCAGGGTGATTTACCCTGAGCCTCTGGCACCACTGAAATGCACTTTTGGGCGTGCTTCTCAAAGAGGTGAACAGTCTGTACGCTGGCTGTCCTTGGCTGGACTGAGAGAGCTGCCAGGTGGTCACTTACTCCACTCCTTGTACCTGTGGTGCACCCACACAGGGACATGTGAAAACAGTGATTTCCTTTTAAAAATATAAGGTTATTTTTGGCACAGGGCTCTGTTCATTAGCTGGGTGCAGCACAGGCTTTTAGGGCCTGAAAGGATGCTTGATTTTATAGGTGATGCAGCTGGGGATAAACTGTGTCTCTTTGTTCTTGATTGCAAATCCCCTTCAAGCACTTGGATGGAAGGTTGGCTTAATCACTGAAGAAATGCTTTTAAAAAGCATGAAAACAAAGCAGAAGCTTTCCCTTGTTGTAGAAGTGCCTACAGCAGAGCAAATACTGTGCATTTCACCATGAAAATAGATGGTTTAATTATAAAACATTTCTAATGAGCAGTTCAGGCTCCCATTTCTGGCATTAGCTTTCCATTGCTCCCTTCTGTTCCTTGTAAGTGGGAAGATGGAGAGGACCTATTTCCATCCTGAAAATATTGATTTAGCCAGAACAATTCCCAAGAAAAATTCTGGGAAGAGATTTTTGAGCTGTTTTAATATCTGCTAGAAGCTGGGAAGTGTCATGAAACTAAATTCAGGTGAGAAACAGTTTTCACCTTCAATATCAAGATGACACCATGGGCATGGTTGTAGTGGGACAGATTCCCAAAGACATCCCACTTCTGAGAAAGACTGAGATGAGCCTTTAATTTTTCTGCAGCTCCTGCAAATCCATGCCAGTTATGATTTAGTTACTGGAAAAAAAATCCTTTAATCTCTTTGTCATAGCTATTCTCTCCAAGTCCTTAATTTTAGAAAAGCTCTTCTTATTTAATTTTTGTGCTAAAGTTTGAAACATCTGGGTAAGTACCAACAGCTCTTTCTAGGGCTTTTGGTAGCACCTAATCTTCTTGCTTGGTGAGCTAGAATAATTCACAGTCTGGCCAGGAGTTTCATTAGGAAAATGCCAAATGCCATCATCCTTTCCTTACAAGGCTGGGAGAGGATGGGAAGCAGATCTCATGAGCAGGGTAACACTTAGATAAGAGCTGCAGCCATCACAAATGCTCCCTGCTCAGCATCTTCCACAGAAATCTTTCCAAGCACGTGCTGTTGCATTTGAAGCACCTCCAAATATGTGTTTCCTGTGGAAAGATAAGCAGGAGGTATAAAAGTTGTCTGTGCAGGTCCCAGGGATGGAGTTGGTGCTGCTTGGCCATGGTGTGATGTGCTCCCTTTGCCTCTCCCTGTGTGTAGTGTGGACCATTCACATTCCCACTGGCTTCGTTACACACTGGTTTTGAGCTCTGAGCTTGTTTCCTGTTTCATGTAGAAAAAGGAATGCAGAAAACAAATTCAGTGGCTCAAGAGAACTTCTTAAAAGTACCTGTACCTAGTCTGGATTAGAAATTTTAAAATCTGGGAGTAGTTGTTGTGGGTTCTCTTAAGTATTTCTCTTCCAAATAGAAGCAGAGTTGAGAACACTGGGGATTTTTGTCCAGTTTTGTTTTCCAGCCATCATAGCTTTGGGCACAGAATTCCTTATCAGCACCCAATAAAAAGCATTAATAAAATAATTCCACTGATGGCACAAACAAGTAGAGTTCCTTGCTGTCCCATTGCAGCACAGATTTTCCTTCCACTCCATCACTCCTGTATCTCTTCTTCAATTTTTTAAGAATTCTTCCTACCTTGAAGACACTAGTGCTGATCTAAAGGCAGATGTGATTTATGGTGAAGGAATGCAGTTGGTTTTGGTACAGAATATTAAAATCTTGGCTCAGTTCACAGCATTTAAAACACCAATAGCTCTGTATGCTTAAATTGTGGGGTTTTTCGCTTTCTAGTTGTACATCCAGACTCCAGCCTTCTAGGAGAGGTGCAGACAGTTGTAATGCAGATAGCTGGAGTAAATTAACAGGGAGAGTAATGATGTGGGAGGTTTTTCATTTTGTGCATGGAACAGGACTGATTCAGTTGTGACTTATAAAAAATACTCACTGTGCTTTTGTCCTCATCATTAGTATGTATCTGGTATAGACAGTGTTTGATAAAATGCCTTAATTTGAACATGCTTATGTGGAAGACTGAAATCTGCTAGGAATGCATGCCAGCTGGGCTGCCTATAAATTTAATCTAGTAGTGACGGCAAAATTATTACTCTTGGGCTTTGAAAACTCTTATTATGGTGTTTGCAGTGTTGTTTATCGTTGGCGCCTTGAGATCCTTCTGCTGTGTGTAGCCATTTCCCAAGCAGTGGCTACAGGAAGTGAAGGAGCAGGCATAGGGAATGACACATGCTGGAATGATGTGTGTTCTCCCACCTGGCAGCAGCAGAATCATCCTGCTTAGCTGTGGCAGTGTATTTCACTTCACAATATGATGGTTGTGTGTTTTCAGATACCGCTGTCGAATACACCAGAATTCAGGAAGCTGAGTAATGTTCCAGGATTGGTTGCTGTCAGCATCAGTCCAGCCTTGCAGTTGTGACAAGTGAAAATAGCATTTTTCAGGATTTAGTTGCTGTTCTCATTATTTTTTACGAGGCAATTGTTACTGATTGCTAAATATGCTGCTGTTGTATTGCCAAGGGCCCTGGTACCTGTCATTCCTCACTGTACCAGAAGTTCTGTAGTTGTGGGAAGCACTGAAGTGTCTCATTGTGCTACATGGATTGGGTACAATAAAGTTAAAAAAGCCTGACCTATTCACTCAGCTCACATTCACTGTGTCCATCTCAGCTCCTGAAGTGCTGCATCTCTGGGAAGAATCAGCAGATTTATTTCCCCAGCAGCTGTGACTTAGTGCTGTGGCTTGAAAAAAATTATGAAGCCCATTGAGATGTAAAAATAAACCTCTGATTTGATGACCTGGTCACTTGCAGGACCTTTGCTCCTGCAGATCGTGGCCACCAAATCCAGCTGCTCAGTATTTTGTAAGATTCTGCTGAAAATGTTGATATAAGGGAGAAGTGCACTCAGGAAAGGGAAGGTTACTCTGTTGTAGCAGTGCTCCTGCTACTAGTGTACAAAGCACAGGGGAACAGATCTTTTAAAGAGCAAAGAGAGGCCGAACAAAGCCCCCTGTCTCCTGCCAGGTGAAATCAATCCCCGCAGGAGCTCTGCCCTGCAGCCAGCAGTAACTCCCTGCCTTGTTCCGTAGCGTATCTCCGACCTGGAAGAAGAAAACGCTCTCCTGAAGCAGGAAAAAGAGGAGCTGAACCGCAGGATTCTCTGTCAGTCTGAAGGTAGGAAAAACTGCCTATGGCATCATCATGCCTACATTAGGCAAGAGCTTAATCTTCTCCCCTGAAGCTCATTTTCCCTGCCTTGAAAAGTGCTAATCTTCCTGTGACCCTTTCCTGGTGGCCTTTGTCTCCATTTTGTTGTGGAGGTAGTTCTGTTCATGCTGTCCTGCTGGTGGGTGATAAGCCAGAGGCCAGTTTAATTGGTGAAATACAGAATAAAGTACCTAGCAAGGCTTTTAGGTTCAGTTATGTTAAAGCATTTCATGC
The DNA here is from genome assembly GCA_013400435.1 of Pycnonotus jocosus. Lineage (NCBI taxonomy): Eukaryota > Metazoa > Chordata > Aves > Passeriformes > Pycnonotidae > Pycnonotus > Pycnonotus jocosus. The sequence continues at coordinate 40,093 of VWYP01017424.1, read as the reverse complement.
AGATGGTGTGGGAGGCAGTGAAGCTGATGGAGCAGGGAATAGCAGTGCCCCAAGAATGATTAAGAGATCCAAGGGGCAGCACAATTCACATTATTGAGCTGTGACAAAGGATATCTGTAGTGTGACATGAGCCTGTGAGTGTTTTTTAAAAGCAGAGACTTAGCTGGCAAGTCATACATAGGGGAAGCAACCTGGGAAAATCCCATTTCACAAAAGGGACTCTCATGCGTGTATTGAGCTTTTCTATTTCTTGTCATCCTTTTCAGCTTTGATTTTGCAGCAGGATTTCCAGAGATCATCATGCTGTGGATGTAACTATCACTGCTCTGTGGTACTTGTGAAGTGCCTTTTGCTCCTAGCCTGACACAAAATAAAGCAGTGAAGATAACATATTAAGAAAAAAACTAGCTGTAAATATTCATTCATCCCTTACAGGATGATTTTGGAGCATCTAAGATGGGAGAAAGGAAGTGGAGGGGGTTGGTTTGTTGTTCACCCATTTAAAACAACACATGGGCTACATTTGCCTGGTTCCTCAGGAAAAGGAAGGACCAGGTCTGCTTCCAGAGGGGAGTTTTCAACAGATAACTGAATTTATTTGGATATAAACTTCTTTGAAGCCCCATAGTCTTGCCATGGGAAATGGTTGATGATGACATGAGGAAGAGCTGCTGTTGCTGATTTGCTCCTGTGTCAAAGCTGCTGGTGGGAAGCAGGCAGGGAAGTTCTTATATGCAGCAAGTACCACTTTTTCAACACAAATATATTTCTGTACTGTATTGGTATTTTCTTAAGTGGTTTTATGGCTGGCCTATGGGAGTTGGAGCTGCCACAGTTAAATGATGGTTTGTGGGTGCTGGAGACTTCTCTTTAACTCCAGGCAAAGGACTGCTCTGCAAGCAGAAGAGCTCAGGCTGCTTCAAATCCTGAGACAAATACAGATTATAATAGTGTCAAAATATTAGTGAATGCTTACTTGGATTTTAAAGGCTCTTGGCAGACAGTATTTTGCTCATTAGTTGATGTTGTTCCACATGTTTACAAGAAGCTAATTTCTAACTTAAAGTTCATAATTCCTTTTTTTTTTAAATTTTCCCTTTTCCTATTTTAAAGATGAATTTGCACGAAATACAGTTGAGGAAAATATCCAGATGAAGAAAGAGCTGGAAGAAGAGAGATCCCGTTATCAGAACCTGGTTAAAGACTATGCAAGTCTGGAGCAGAGATATGACAACTTGAGAGATGAAATGACTATTATTAAGGTAATGAAACTAGAATTATCCCTGTTCCCTTTTGCCCTGGACCTGATGTTGATGTCTGGATAATATGGCTGTCTCAACCCCAAAACATTTATTAGAGCTGCCATTAGTGGGCAGTTTGTGCTTGATATTTCTAAGAATACCTCTCTGCACTGGAGCCAAAGCATTTATGTGCTTTGAAAAGGGAGATTGGTCTTCCACACTTCTCTATGAAAGGCTGAGAGATGTCTGTGAATCTCAGCAAAAGCTGGATCATGCTTGTTCTTGTTTAGCTTTTGTGTCAGTGATGTTCATGTGTAGATGGTGTTGGGTTGAGAAAAACAAACAAAAAGACCCTCCAGAAATATGACTTCAGAATTTCAAAACCCAAAGTCTTTAGGTTCAGAATTGCTCAAATGTTAGAAAAACTGTTAAAAATCAGAGTGCTGCTGGATTTGATGGAAGACTGAGTGTTTAAAGAGCATGCTGGGGGATGCTGTCAGCAGCACAACCTTGAGCTCAGATTTGCATGTTCACACTTACCAGGCATCTAGTGTCATGAAGAGCCTTCAATTCATGCAGAATTCTAAAACTGAGCTTCTATATATATGCACTTTGAAGTGTTAATATGAATTTTAAGGTTGTGGCATAAAAAACTTAGAACTTGTAATTCTCTATAAGGTACCTATAGTCACATATTTGCTCTAGAGAAGCAACACTTTGAGAGAAATCCTTTAACACTTGGTGCTTCATGTGTCTGCATCATTTCTTGGAAGCAGACCCCGGGGCACAGGAGGAACCCATCCAACCAGAGCAGCCTGGAGTCTGATTCCAATAACCCATCCATCAGCATGTCTGAGATCGGGGACACCGAGGATGTGATACAGCAGGTGGAGGTACAGTGAACCAGCAGAGGGAGGGTGTCACGGGCTGGGTGGTGGAAAGATGCTGTAACCAGAAGTGTCTTTAAAGAGATGCCCTTTTGGGTGCAGGCACAGGCACTCAGAGCGATCAGCTCTCTGGTGATTGCTGCCTGGGCAGCAGGGCCACAGTTCCCACTCAGGGGGATGCAGGAGAAAGAACCACTGGATGGGCTCTTCCAGTCCTCAGGAGCTTTCTTTGTTCAGTGAAGTCCAAAGAGGGAAGAGCCCCAAGGAGAACTCATGGGAACAGGGATTATATAGGGTAGCCAGGGGGTGGGGTTTTACAGCTTGGCCAATAGGTAAAGGAGCTGGGAAAGGGACCAGTCAGGGAGAGGATCTGAAAAAGAACCAATCAATGTGGGTAAAAACTGGGAACTGGGGAACTAACCAATGGGAAGTAACAAATTAACATAGTGTTGCAAAGGCTCATGGATTTGACACACTTTGCTCACTGTGAGCTAGAGAGAAGTCTCTGAAGGAAACTTCCCAGCGAGGGGGAGAGCCTTGAAACTTTTACTGGTGTAAAATTGCCCCTTTTCCATGGGAAAGCAATATTTTCTGTGGATAGCATAGGGGCTTGCACTGGAGGGGAGCTTGGTTTTAGGGGTGATAGGTGTGGAGTTTGTAGCACAGTGGGGCAGTACAGGTTGGGCAATAAGGTGTAATGGATAAAGTTGGCATTATGTTGTAGGAGCATGTTGTTAAATGTGTGAGAAGGACCACACGGTTGTGGTGCTCTGGCAAACCCTACTTGTTTTCAGCATCAGAGCTCTAAAAATAATACAGTGCTGTCTTTGGGCCATAGCAGCTTAAAGACTGATAAAAATTCATCACAGCAGCTACACTCAGTGCTGATGGCTCATGGCTGTATCATGAGCCTTCTCTGCAAGGACACCAGAATTCATTGCCCTCTTGCCCCGAGCATTTGCATTCCCATGCATCTTCGTGGATGCTTTGCTAGCCAGCACAGCCCTGTAATCAAATCAACAGTCTCCTAATGCAGGAAAGAACGGCACAAATTATTCCTTGGCTATCAAGAGTCCTGTGGAAAAGAGAAATGTGTTTTTTACTTACATCTGATAGAATGGGCTGCTTTTTAAACTCCACTTTTCTGACTCGAGAGCACTTGTGGGTGATGAATGTTCCTAGGTTCTGCCACCCCCTGGCAAGACCATGCTTTGTGTACCAATACCATGCCTGCAGAAACCCCCACTTCCCTTTGCTGGCTGCTGTGTTATATTGCTTTAGTATTTCTGAACTGCTCTGAAAGCATTTTCTGAAATCAAAATAATCAGTATTGACAATGCTTTGATAGAAAATATTCCGGGTGAAGGCAGTTAAACCCCCCCCCTGAAGTAAACACTTGACTAAAAGGGACCCGGTATGGCATTTTTTGATGTTCTTAGCCCCTTAAGAACATCACCAACTTATCTACTGGGCTATTAAACATTTAGTGATTTATCAAAACAAGTCAGGTATTTCGCTGACATGAAAAATAGGTGTTTAAAATGTGGATTTGCTCTTTGGAAGTACTTGTGTTTCTTAGGATGTTCCTGTTCTTGGCTGTGGCTTATGTACAGTCAGGGTGCATCTGGCACTGTGCATGGTTATAAAACTTGACACTGAGGTCTTCTCTTTTTTTCCCTCCCTCTTGTTCTTCTCCAGGAGGTTGGAATGGAGAAAGCAGCCATGGACATGACACTCTTCCTAAAGCTACAGAAGAGAGTGAGGGAGCTTGAGCTGGAGAGGAAGAAGCTGCAAACCCAGCTGGAGAAAAAGGAGCAAGAGAGCAAGAAATCGCAGGCAAGAGGCATCTTTTCATGGATACTAATACTTTGTATTTGTAACTGGCTTTCCTAGTTTGCCTGAGGCCTTGTGATGTAGGAATTTAGCTTTGAGGGTGACAAATTCAATGTAAGAGGCAACAAGTCTATCTGAAAAATGAAGATAAACCTTTTTTTGTCAGCTAAACACAGTTGGACAGGAGAAATGCTTTATTTATTTGTTTAAAGAAACTGGTTATAACATATTTAGTGCAATATCTTACGCTTCTTGAAAGCAATAAAATGTAGAATCGATTTTGGCACACGTTATTCCACCAACACTGACCCTGTGTCTCATGTATGACACCTTGCATGTTCAACAACCCTCCCTTTTGGATGATTTCTGTTATTCAAACATTTCTGTGCTGTGCTGGTTTCCCCCCATCCAGCAGTGTGTGGCATGAGCTGGAAAGCCCTTCACACTCATGTCTGTTGCACCTTTTTGGGGGTGCAGCAATTGTTTTTTGGGGTTTGGAAAGGACCAGGCAGACAGTCCGAAGGTCAGCATGCAAAAATCTCTTTATTCTGATTTTCTGACTCCATTTATATACACTGTACAAAGGTGGCCAATTATTGGCCAAAGCAGAACATCCCATCCCTTGGATTGGTGTTCATACCAATCACTCAAATATTCTATCAGAACTAAAGAATGTAAACATTTCTTATTTACATGAAAGAGCTTGGGAACAGAGCTCAGAATTTCAAAACATCAGAAGGCTTTTTGCTTTAATATCAAGCACAAGTCTGAGACGTGTAAAAATCAGAGCCACACATGTCAGTCAGGCTGGCATCCTCAGTTTGGTTTTATTATCATCTGTGTGTTTTGGGTGGGTTTTTTTCCTCAGTAATGATCATAGAGAGAAATACAGGTTAAAAGTAGTGTAGTAAATCAGAAACATCAGGATAGCTCTTAGAAGAATGGGTTCTTAATTTCTGTTGCAAGGCAGGGATATTCTTTTGCCTTATTCTTCCTTCCTTGTAAAAAAAAACCCCCACCAAAACCAAACTTCCTGCAGTTTGAGTTGCTTGTGTGAAAGCAAATGAAAAACCATGTATATTAAAAAAATCAAGGTTATTGGCAGCTCAGTGTTAACTCAGGAGACAGGGAATCTGTAAGTCTGAAAATACCAATCAAAAATTGTGGTGAGCTGAGTTCTGGGATGGGGGGTTTAATAGCACATCTCTTGTATGTGCTTTCCCTGCCATCTGTAGCCAAGGTTCTGTGGCTTGTCAGAGGCCAGAAATGAAACAGCAATGCTGTGTGCTTTGTGTCCTGAAGCACTGAAGATGCTCTTTTACAAATTGTTGGACAAATGCCATCCCTCTTGGCTACATATTTGAAATTTCTGGGGCTTCTGTTGCTTTGTTTGGGAATTATTTTTGTTATTGCTCTCCAGCGTGAGATCAGTGTACCTTTGAACAAATGCAGTAAGAGACTCAACAAAATCATCAACAGTAGTTATTAACTTGCTTCACTAGATATCCTTATTGACCACCCCTAGCAATTTGCAGGAAACACATGAAATGGGAGACTTCCCCAGCCTCTCATTCCTGCTGCGGGAGGATTAAAAACCTGTTTTCCAACTGCTGCGTTGCAGATTGTTCCCTTAATTACTGTCATTGTTTGAAAGCTGCAGCGAGGCACAGTTGTCAAGATATTAATGAGAGATTAAACCCGTTTCTCCTGGAGTGTCCTCTGCCCCACTGGTGTTGCTGGGATGCTGTCTGATGGCAATTAATGACATTATTATGGTTGAGCTGGCCGTCAGGGCTGAATGCTGATGGAGACGTGCCCAGCTACCCCATGCTGTGTGCCAGTTCCTCTGCCTGCTCCTAAACACAAATTTGCCTCTTTAATCTGCACAGGTAATTGAAACAAAGACTGAAGTGACTTCAGAACATGAGGATTTTGCATACAACAGCCTGAAGGTGAGTGAGAGGCTTCTACTTAGTGCTGGAACCTATTGCATGGCTCCAGCAGCCCAAACAAATCATGTGAATGTGATAATAATCCAAAACCTGCTGTAATCAGTTCTGTTAGAGAGGGCAGTTGGAAAGCTGTGGCTTTCCATCGGCTCCTGGGCCTGGGGTTGCTCACAGATGTTTCTCTCTGGGGCAACATCTGTTTTCTGCTATCTACCTGTCTCTGAGTCATCTGTGGAGGTAACAAACCCACTCATGGTGAAGGGGCTTTTCCCATGGCAGGCATTCCCTCTGGGACTTTGTTGGGGTCCCTTTGATGGGGCACTGCAGGTCTCAGCAGTTGGCTTTGCAGTAGGTGTAAATTCTTGCAGCTATTTCTTGTTCCAGGCTCCACCTCTGTTTCTTACCCACTTTCCCTGCTGTCCCAAGGTGCCACTCAGGTTAAACCCAGATAAATCTGTGGAGTGATTTGCAGTCAAACCCAGATAAATCTGTGGTGTGACTTGCAGTATTAGCCTCCGTCTCCCTGCAGAAGTGCTGGCTGGCCACAGTCATTCTGTTTTTTCTCAGCTATTGGCCTACCCTAAAATTTGTCTTGCCCTCAAGCTCTAAATCCTGACAGTTTCTGTCCCCATCACTTTCTCCCTGTGACAATCAGAGCAACTGAAACCTCCTGGGCTCCTATTGCAGCTTCTGTGTGTTCTATCCTCCAGCTCTAACTGTATTCAAACACTTCTGGCCTTGACTGTTTCAGACCAATTCTTACCAATCCTCAGAAATCCAGTTCCTAGGATAGGGTTGCCAAGGGAAATTTTTTTATGCTGTTTTTTCAGGGCAGACCTACCTTTCTGATGTTCCTCCTCTTCCTATCCTCTTAACAAATATTGCAATGCAACTGAGAATTCCAGAGGAACATATGTTTTCCAGAACAACATGATGTCAAACCATCTGTCAGTAGTAATATCAAATTTTGCTTCTGCATCATCTCCTCAGAAGGATGCAAAAAAAGGGCAGAAATTAGAGATGGAAAGGATGTCCAACCCTCACTAAGCTCTTATCTCTAGCACTAGATTTTTATGACACTTAATCAATCCAATTTTATTTTCCTAGCATGATATTTGTGTAGCTCTGGTTAAATGTGCTGTTTGTGATGGAGGGAAACCCACTGAATTTTCTTAGTACCTCTGCATAGCCCCTTGGAGAAGCATGGCAAGTGCACTGCCCAGGTGTCTTCCAGTTGGTTAAACATATTTGTGGAAGCTTTAACTTTCTTGACCTTGTAGAGAAAGATGGAGTTGCAGTTTGGAAGGGGAAAACTCAGAAGATTAGAACCACCACCTCCTTAAACGGCTTCTGGAGTTCTGACTTCTGTGTCAGTTCACAAACTGTGTTTTCTTCAAGGTTTAACCCTGGAAGTTCAGAGTGGAAATACTAACTTTGGATTTTCCTACTTTCTGCATACTAACATACTAACATTCATAGTTCTACATATCTAACAAACTTTAAAATACTATTTAATGTTAATACCATTTCATAAGAATAGGTGGCCCATGTTGCTAAAAATGCAGAGTCCTTTAAACTTTAGTCTAAAATAGGTGGAAAATGAACCTGCAGGAGTTCTCCCTGTAGGAATGTTTACCTGAGAAGGACCACTGAAAAAGAGACAAAACACTTCCCTGCTGTTCTCCCCATATTTGAACACTGGACACAGCCTGAAGTCTCTGTCTGCAAGGCAAGAGTGACTTACTGCTGATTTTGAGGGCTTCTTTTCCCTCCTTCCCCCTTGACAGCTGCTTCCATAGCTATGACAAAGCTATTCCTCTCTTCTCTTTCTGCTGCTAATATGTATTTCAATTATTTGTACTATCTCTGGCTCCTTTACGAGCTTCTTGTGAATGTGTTTATTTTTAATTTTTACCAGCTTGAAAAGACTTTATTGTGGGGAAATAGTCTTGAGTTTCCTGAAAACTCACACAGAGGACAGTCTTTCTATGGATGCTCTTGGATGGCTTCTGAGTTAGTCAGCCATGGACAGGAACACCTTCCACTGGACCAGGCTCTTCCCACCTGGCCTTGGACACTTCCAGAGATCCAGGGACACTCACAGCTTCTCTGTGCCAGGGCCTCCCCACCCTCACAGCCAGGAATTTTTTTCCTCTTTTCTGATCTAAACCTGCTCTCTTTCAGTTTGGATGAGATGAGCTTTAAGGTCCCTTCCAACTCAGACTATTTCCGCTGTTGCAAGATTCCATATTTTTATGTCCCATTTCAGACACTTTTGGCACTCACAGTGCCTCATTTTCATAGGTGTCCTCTGTCCTCCAGCTTGGTGTCTTGGTGTAATTATTACTGTAATTATTACTCTCACGAGACCCATGATGGCAGGGATTTGCCTTTGGAATTAGCATCTGGTGGGGAGCCTGTTCTTGATGCAGATTCTGATGGAGGGAAGTGAGGGGGGGCACAGTGCTCCATTGGAGAGGCTCATCTGGTTTTTTTTTAGTTTTGTAAGGCTGAAAAGAAATGTGTGAAACTTGAGCTAACACTGATAAATTTACAGGCAGAAGTTACCTGTCCTTCGTAATGGATAAATACATTTCTCAGAAAATGCTGTCCCAAAATACACCCAGCCAGATGTTTGGTTAATCATTATCCAGGAATGCAAAACAGGGAGATAGTCCCTCAGACATGACAGTGAAAAATGTATTTTCCTTGTTTTTTCAAGCTGGGAAAGTGGCAGTGGGAATTCTGAGCAGCCTGTTCTAGTGGAAGCTGTCCCTGCAGCTGGACTGGGTGGCCTTTAAAGGTCATTCCTAACTCACACATTCTAGGATTCCAGCATGATGAGTTTCTCACTCGTTGCTGGGATGTTTGTTTCATCCCTTAGACTTTGCAGCTCATCATAAAATGAGCTTCATGGAGGATTTAATTTTCTTTTCCTGCAAAGTACCAGAAGAGAAGAGAGGGGGCAAAGTCCTGGCATGGCAGTGCTAATCTCTGACTTAGGCAGGCTGACACTTCCCCAGCACTGCTCTGCAAGCCCTTTGCTAAAGAATGAATCTTTTCCATCACCAGTAATGCTTGGGTACACCTGCCAGAGCTCTTTTACACTGCATATGTTGGGGCAAGTGTGAGTTCAAGTTCAGTGCATCCTGACTGTATAATCTTTTGGTCAAATTTGTGTGTCAGATATTTGTCAAATAAATCAGCATGACTGGACTATGCTGAAGAAAGAGCATTTTTCACTTTGCCAGTAGAAATCTCTTTCCACATCCATAGCATTTTATTTTAGCTTCTGATCTTCCATGGCAAATGCTGATGCAAAAAGGGTGTATGAGCTGGAGACAGAAGGTGTTCTAACACTGCTTCATGAAATCCACAAAGAAAGGAGTAGGGAATAAATTTAAATGAAAACTTTGAAAGGAGTGTATAGTAGGGGCTCTTGGAGCAGGGTTATTGGTTATTGTTTTCTTTCCTGGTCTTTCTGGCTTTGTTTCTAACCAGAGCAGAGCTTGCAATGACCAGTCCTTGGAGTTAGCAGTGTGGATGACCCATCATAAAGAGAGAGGGAGAAAGGGATACAAACAGGAGGAGGAGAAGGAGGAAGAAGGTTAAGGAGAAGGAAAGCAGAGGTCTTACACAGCAAATAACAAAACACACAGAAGAGTTATTTTAGCAGAAAAGCAAGTAACTGCTTTCACAATCAGTGAGGGGTGATGCTTCTCCATGTAGCAGGAAGAGTTAAACCCAGTTTGCTATCAATTCCCACCATGCTCACACTTCCAACTCCTGCTTTAAACACCAGTTAGAGAAAATCCCGTGTCTCATATACTCCCTCTGCTGTGCTTACTGTGGAGGAATTAATGGATCTAAGGCATTTCTTATCCTTTTTGTTTTTTTCATGGCAGATGGTATAAAGTACCTGAATGTGCCCCATTACTGATGTTGTTTGTTCAGCTAGGAGCATGCTGCCCAGATGTCAGATCAGTTATTCTGTTCACACCTCTGCTGTGATAAGCCATGCTATTTATAATTTGTAAGGATTTATAATTACAGCACCCGTTTCCTATGGAAACGGGGTTTACACAGCTGTGCTAACTACACACTGTGTAAATTGTATAAATTGCCTGCATCCCCCCCAGCCATTTTTGGATTCATTAGCTTGACTCAGCCCAAGCTGATAATGAAGCAGATATCCCAGAGATAAGAGGAGCTGTGAAAGGAAGCTGTGGAAAGGCTCAGCAAGCAGCAGGGAGATGAGGCACATGGGTGGCAATGGGGAATGATCTGGTGCTGTTGTAGACACTGGAGAATCCACATGGATGGGATTGGTCCCTGGGAAAGAGCTGACCCCACATCAGCAGACTTTGTCAGCTCATGCACAGGTGTGTTGGTTTGTGCTGTGCTGGGCAAGGGTCCTGTTGGGGTTTGGCATTGCCTGAGAACTCTGGAAGTGTGGGGACAGGAGGGAGCAGTCCTGGGTGCCACCATGCAGCAGCCAGAGGTGGAGGATCAGTGCAAAGGGAGGGTGGGTTGTTGTGAACAGGATCTCAGGAGTCTGGCTCCCACCCAGTCTGTGACCCACTGCAAGGACTGATGGTTTTAAGCTTTAAAAGGGTGGATTTAGATGGGATATTGGGAAGAAGTTCTTGGCTGTGAGGGTGGTGAGGCTCTGGTATAGGTTTCCCAGAAAAGTTGCCCCTGGATCCCTGGAAGTGTGCTAGGCCAGGCTGGCCAGGGCTTGGAGCAACCTGATCTAGTGGAAGGTGTCCCTGCCCATGGCAGGGGGTTGGAATTGGATGAGCTTTCAGGGCCCTTCCAAACCACACCATTCCATGATTCTGTGCTTGCACCATGTGCAGGAGCAAAGCTGCTCTTAACAGCAAGGATTCTCCAGGTGGGTTTTGGGTAGTGGCAAAGAGCTACCAAATGTTGTGCTGCCACCTGCAAACAAAGCTTTGTGGTGACAGACTAAAATAAAGGCTGTCTTAGCTGCCAGAGTTGTATTCTTCTGTCTTCTGCTGCCATGCAGAGGCAAATCAGCTCTTCAATTGTCTCAGCAGAGATGTTGTTATTCAGGAGAAGCAGTTGGCATCAAACTAGCACAGTGTTGGCCATGCCTGTCAGACACCAGTGGCTGAGGAGACATCAGAGTGAGGAAATCTTCCAGCTATAAACACTGCACTGGGGTGGGGGAATTACAAAGTGTATGAGAAAAGAAGAGAGAACTCACAGACCCGTGGCTCACCTAAGGGGTGCCTGCCATGATGATGGTTTGTGCAAATCAGCATCTTCCAGCTAATCTAATTAATATGAAAGGTGTGCTAAACGTTGTGATGGTTGTGTGATTTACTGATTCAGAAGGAAAAGAGATGGAGGAGAAAAGAGCATGCTTAGCTTCTTTAAGAGCCTGCTTTTTTGTTTAGAAATAGTGTCAAGAAATAAAAAATACCCCGGGTCACCATGTAGTGTTATTAAATAGCAACTGCTGACTGCTGACTAAAGCAAAATCCTTCCCTGAACCAGAGATGGCTGGGCTGGCAGCAAAACCCAAATCCTGGCTTGCATTGATCTGTAATCATCAATAATTGAGCCACCTTAGACGCATCTCAGAAAAGGATGAGCACCACAGGGCAGTTTATCTAAACCGCTTGATGTTTTCCAGAGGCAAGAGCTGGAGTCGGAGAACAAGAAGCTGAAAAACGAGCTGAATGAGCTGAGGAAGGCCATTGCAGACCACGCCACGCAGAACAACTCCTCCAACGACGTGCAGGACGGCTACAACCTCCTTCTGAACCAGCTGAAATCAGCCAACGAGGAGCTGGAGGTGCGCAAGGAGGAGGTGCTCATCCTCCGGTCGCAGATCATGAAGGCAGCCCAGCAGAAGGACACAGGGAAAAACATGGTAAAGGAGAGGGTAATGGAGTTTCTTTTCCTTCTTCCTCTCTGTTGGTGGAGATTTACTGGCTGCCTGAGCAATGCCATTTCTGCTCTGGTGGGCAGGATGGCAAAGGGAGGTTGGGCAGGGATACAGGAGGTCCTGCCCAGGGATGAGATGTAGCCCCTGTAGCATTTCAGGCAGCCCAGGACTCTCTATGCCATGGTACTGCCCTAGGGTTCTTACTCCCATACCTGACTAGGGTAAGCCAGCCCACACCACTCCTGCACCAATGTGTGTGGTTCAGCATGTTCCTGGTAATGTTTTGCAGCAATTACCTTTTTTTCTGCAAGGAATCGGGGTAAGGGAAAAGAATTTTTAGACCAGATTCTGCTCACTTCAGGCTGGTGCAGTTGTAATGTGTTTCTTCTGACATGCAGGCAAGAAGGGAGCCTCTCTCTCAAACATCTGTGGTGGGATTTGTATTTAGAGCACATTCCAATGGAAGAGCACATTTTCCAGGAACTCAGTCTTTATTGATTCACTGTCTTATCATTTCTCGAGGTTTCAGTGTGTTTTTTATTTCAGACCAAGCCAAGCACCCTACTTATCCTCTTCCCAAGTTCACTGCATCCTTCCTCCATCCCTTATCACTGCATCCTTCTCTTTCTTCCGTCTCTTATCTCTCCTGCTGCATGTGTGTGGATTCATAGAAACTCGGTAATACGGTGGATGCCCCAGGGATGCTTTTAATAGAACAGCTGGGAGTTTTTTGGTGTCAGGAACTTACAGAGCCAGGCAGAGTTTTGAAGCAGGATGTCACATTGCTGTTTTGCATGTTGTCTTTAGGAGAGCATCTCCCCCAATGCCAGCTGGCCCAACAGTGACCGGCACGTGGACCAGGAGGACGCGATCGAAGCCTACCAGGGCATGTGTGAGACCAACCGGTAAGTGTGGCACAGACCTCTCCAGCACCAGGGGCATTCTGTGTGGGAGATGCATCCACACCAAAATCATGGTGTTTTAGAGAGCTGACAGCCCCTGGATTGTGTTACAAACTCAAGGGTGGGCCGTAAGGGTGAAACCAGACACACATCTTATGGAATCGTAGAATCCCTGAACGGTTTGGGTTGAAAGAGACCTTTAAGATCATCTGGTTCCAGGCAGATACTGGGCAGGTGGAAAAGAAAATATGGAAGGGAGCGAAACTGCGTTTTGGTTTTGCTTCTAGTATGTAAATAGCAGCAAGACTAAGATTTGGGATTGTATTTGTATTCATTTCAGGTATCTCATACTGTGTTGGGAAGATGTAACTGTTCCCTTCTGGCTTTCCTAGAGACAAAAGCTTGTTGTGCTTAACTTGAGCTAACAAACATGCTGTATTCCCTGGAAACACTCAGATTATTGATTTTCTTGCACCCAAACTGAGTGTCAGGAGCAACTGTTTTATTGCAGGTTAATCACAACGAGGATTAATACTTTGAACATGTGTCTGTCCTGACAGTAACAATGGGCTGATATTGCCAAGCATTAAATCAGTCCTTGCAGCTGCCCAGGAAAAAATAAAAAAATAAAGCAGTATCTTGCAAGAAGAAAAAACTACATGGATTAAACAGCAAGATATTATGAAAAGTAAATTTTTATTTTACTTCAAGGGAATTGAATGTTTATCTTTTTTTTTTTTTTTTCTCTTGACGAATACAAATGTTTGAAGCTTTTTCCCCCCTAAATAATTTCCATTCAGGCAAGGAAGAAGACCCAGCCATTTTGGATTAAGAGCACAATATGGTTTGTTACTTTGTAGAGTGGTTGCAGGAGGTTGTTAACATTCCAGGCTGGGACCTGACTTAATGAGGATTTTATTCCCACCTGTATGAATAAGAGGAAAGGCCCATTTAAGTGGAGCTCAAAACCCTGATGGCTGGACTGAGGTTCTGGCCAGGCTGCTCTGCCAGCTTTCACCAGGTCTAGAGGACTGGAGCTGGGGACTGTTGGGGTCCAGGACTCCTGTGACATTGGTTTCTCACCTGGGCATCATGTCTGGCTAGATCAGGACTAATCTTAGAGGTTTTTTTTCAATATGCTGTTGAATATTTGCTTTCCTGAAATGGGCTTGCTGATGAAGTTTCTGCCCCTCCTGCAGTAGAGGTGATGAGATTAATTTGCACATCACATTCTTGTCAGTAAATCAGTGGAGCTCAGTGTGCTTCCTGCAGCAAGGAGTGGGTTTTGGTCACTTAATGAATTCTGTGAATTTTCTCATCCTTCCCTCCTTTTCCTTCTTTCCAACATTCTCCTGGAGCTGTGGGTGCTCATACAAGATGAAAGATGCCCATAGTTGTGCACAGCTTTAATTACTCCCTAAATTTTCCACTCTGCATGTGTAGGGAAGGTTGTGTTCAGGGGTTGGTGAAGGAGTCAAAATCTTTCACAGGAGATATGTCTGAACTGGGGGTGCCACTGGTCCCCAGTATTAGTTGGTATCTGCCCATACTGGTGCACATTGTCTTCTGTTGCCTGCCAGGAGGCTCCAGTCCTCCTCCAGACATTCTGGTTTCCACACTTGACTTCTGCAGAGAGAGTTAAATTGTAGAATCATTTAGGTTCCAAAAGATGTCTTGAGGTCCAGCTCCTCCCCCAGCACTGCCAAGGCCAGTGCTAAACCATGTGCCACATCCACATGGATTTTAAATCCCTCCAAAGCCTGTAAGTTTCCAGGATCTAATTTTCCACAGGAGTACAAATCTCTTTCCTTGCAATTGCACGGGTGAGCTGCAATTTTAAGAAGTTAATGTGATCTGGCCTTGGTAGTTTTTGGCCTCTTGAGTTTTGGGAGGGGAAATCTGTGGTCTCCAGGGTCAGTTCATTATTCTCTCATCTGCCTCTCATGTGAAGCTTGACTGGAGCTTGGCTCTTGAAATACAGCAGCAGTAGCTCTATATGCTCTCACCCTGATTTTCTGCAGTGACTTATCCAGTGGCTCATTGAACACCACCAACCTCCCCATTTCCAGGTTCCCTGTGCAGTTGTCTGTTTATTGGGCTGGTTTATAAGCTGTAGGCTGGTGTTGGTGGCAATAAAGTGGATGAAGACATGCTTGGGGAGTCTGGATTATTGTGTTTACAGACATAAATTAGCATTTCCTTCCCCACCACAAATTTGCATTTGTACTTAACACAAGCTCTATACCCAAGGGTGTCAGTGTGAGAAACTGAAATGCCTTCCCTTTCTAATCTTGATCAATTAATATTTTACTGGGAAGCTTTTCTGGTGGGGTTGCAGTTCTGAAGTGGGATTTATGAGCAAGAGCCACTTTTTCTCACTTTCTCTGCAAGAAGCATTCCTATTTCTCTTTCACAGAATGGTTTGGGTTGGAAGGAACCTTAAAGATCATCTTGTTCCACCTCCTGCCATGGGCAGGGACACCTTCCACTGTCCCAGGCTGCTCCCAGCCCTGTCCAGCCTGGCCTTGGACACTGCCAGGGATCCAGCTATTTAGGCTGAGGACAGAGCATGGCTTTATTTTGGTGGGAGATCAACATTTTATTTTCTCCATGTCTGTATAATGCAGCACTTCTAAATATAGCAGGAGGAAAGCAGGAAGAACTCTGCCAGGTGCTGCTAACTCTGCCTGTGTAGCAATTCTCTCTCCACAAAGCTTTTGGAGGAATGCCCTTTGACTCCAGGTCAAGGGCAAGTTTAAACTGAAAGCAGCCCATTTTTCATAAATGCATTAAAATAATTTTTTTTCTTTTTTTTCCTTCTTTTTTTTTTTAATTCTACTGAATTTCTACTGCTAAGGGGAAAATCTTCAAGTTAGTTCCTACCTCATTGTCTGCTTCAATAACTGAATCTGAAGCTAAGTAGGCTTTTTGTTTCCTGTTTCTGTTCTTGGGATCATTCTTTCAAACCTTGGTGGAAATGCAGAGCCAGTGAGAGACCAGGCAATGGCATTAAGGGATAATACCTGGCAGCTCAAAGTAAATCAGGCTGTGTCTTTGAAATTAACTTCCATGAGAGCTTCCAGGTGGTTTCTGTTGAGTACATGGCTTTTTTTTTTTTATTATTTCCTGTTGGGCAAGTCCCACCTGTAGCTGCTGTGCAAAGTGAAGAGTTGATGCTGGCTGCCCATCAGGGATATTTTTGCAGGTGGGAGAGGCCATCATGTGGAGATCATATCATATTTCTGCTTCCCACTGTCCAGTGGATATCTTCCCACTCTGCTGTAGATCTAGTCTGTGATGCACATTATTTTTCCTTTTAACTAAAACAAAAAGATGTATCTCTGTCTGAAAGTGAAATGCCCCTTCTTTATCAAGAGAAGATAATTTACTGAAGATGCTGAAATTACCATCTCTGGGTTTGGGGTACATACACCTCCTTTAAGCTGCTTTCACAGGGCAGGGAGGTCTTTAGGCAGGAATTTTTTGCTTCTGATGAGGACAGTTTGCTGACTGCAGGTCCCAGCTGCTCCTCAGACCTGTGCCTCCAAGATCAGGATAAAGGGGAAACATGACTTTGTGAATCAGCCCTTTCATCTCCTCTCCAGCATTATTTGAAAATAGGATTTACCCAGCATTTTAGGAAATTGTGTTTCAGATGCCAATTACTTTAATTGCATTTAAAGGACCCCTTTTTATGTCTTGGTCAAGATGAACTTCTGGAAGAAGGGAGAGCACAGTGATTCCTGAGTCAGTGCTGTGTTGATAGAGATGGACTGGATGCTTATTTCCCAGTGCAAGTTTACCTTAAATTAGCATTTTTATATATTTATCTTATAATGGCACTTTCTTGAGCTGCTCTCCTCATTTACCTCAACGCCTATGATTAAAAAAGGAAGGAAAGCTATTTTTCCAAGGAGGCTGTCTCTTAAAAATGCTGTTCATCATGTGAGATTTCACAGGTTTCTGATGTGCAATAAATAGTGGGAATGCTTCCTGCTTTTTCCATGGGTTTTCAGTGCCTGAGGTCATGCCCTGCTAAGATTATATGAACCTAAAAAAGGGACTTCGCTAACAAGTCCATGCAAATGAGACCAGTAAACCTCCCTGTATCTGTCAGCCTGCAGACCCTTTTGGAAACCTGCTACACATGGGGTAGCAACAAGGTTTTAATTTAAATTCATACATGTGGGTCTAACAGATGGACTTTGCAAATGTCAGTGCCTGAAATGTTGCTAGTTTTGAGAGGTGCTGTGCTTGGGCATTGGCATGGGAGGGATGCACGAGCTGTCTGTGGTGGTGAGGCACCTCCAGAGCCCTTTCAAAGCAATGCAGCACCATATTTCTCACTGCTTTCCTCCTGTGAAAATTTGCTCTGGAATGTTTGTGTGTTGTGCTTTTCCACTGAAATATGCAGATTCCCTTTGCCAGGGAATGGCATCTGCTACAGCTCTTTTCAAAATGTGTGTTGGCTCTCTTCTTTTTGTATTTTAGTTTTGGGTTTTAGTTTTTTGTGTGGGTTTTGGGTTGGTTTTTTTTTTTTTTCCAATATGATGGTATATTAAGTTTGAGTGTTTCCTTGCTTACTTTTTAAATTGTTATACCTTAAAACAAACACTGTTTTCTAACTGACATCAAAGCCACATAAAATCTTGCTGTAACAAGTGTTTCTGGTCAAGTTTACATCACTGATCAGCTTACATCACTCATTTGTAATGTGCTCAGCACCTCATTATAAAAGATAAATCAGCTTCTTGCCTCATATAACTTAAAAAAAAAAATCCCAAACAATCTGCTAAAAGGAGACTAAAAAAACTAATCTGCTAAAAGTATTAAAGTGAGATGAGATTTTTCTGGCCATTATTCTGCCTGGATGTATACAGAGGAGATGGATCTTGTGTGGATGCATGTGGTGTTTGGACCAAAGGTTGCTCTGAGGAAAAACTGATGTGTTTGACTCAAATGCTGAGGAAACCCTTGGCTGAAGTAGAAGGAGTAGAATTTATTTTAGAGCAGTGGGAGTTGCTGCAGTGGGAAAGAAATGGAGAAACTTGTTTTTAAAATGTCGTACAGGGCACAAGCAGGGCAGGGCTCTCCTTCCCTGTGGTGGAAAAGAAATGCAGTGTGATGAAAGTGTGCTCTAAAAAATAACACTGAATTAAATAAATAAGGATTCTTCACCTTTCCCCCTTCTCTTTCAACTGACCTTTTGTCTTTCTCTGTCCTCTTGTTTCCTTTTTCTGTCCTTTATTTCTAGCAAGACTGAGGACTGGGGGTATCTCAATGAAGATGGAGAGCTCGGCTTGGCTTATCAAGGTTTAAAGCAAGTTGCCAGGTCAAACACTTTCTTTTTTTTTCCCCCACTGCTGTTTCTCCCTTCTCCTGCCTTTTCCTTGCCCTCTTGTTTCTTTCTCTTGCTCTGCTGTTGCCATGTGGTCCTGGACAGGGCCCACTGTCCTCTCTGGGAACAGCTGGGGGAAGGATTTCCAAACTGCAGGAACTGAGAGCCTCCTGTAATTTTCGGAGGAGCCTTGGTTCCAGTCGGCCGTTGCTGGTGGTGGCTGTTGTCACTAATGCCTGAGCTTGATCCAGGAAGGATTATGTGACATTAATGGGAAATTGGGTGATGAAGGAGTTGGGAAGCTGGGATCTCCAAGAAGATAAAAACCCCTCCCATTCTATTACTCTTTTCCCAAATTGCAGTAAGACACGGCATCTCTCGGAAATATTTTCTCCCAATCCTTGACCTGTTGGAAGAGGGGGGCCTATCCTTGTATCCCAGTGCTGTCACCTTTGCATGATCCTGGGGATTTCGTGCTCCCATCCATGTGTTGTCTGTGGCTGAGAAAGGCACGTGCTGGACACAGGGTGCCGTCATTCCACAGCTCTCCCCAGGTTCTGCTCTGCTGGGCAAATATCCCTCCTGGTTTCTTGTCCTGCATCACCCCTGTGCTTGGTGGCTGTGAGGCTCCAATATATATAATTCCATTAAAGTTTTAAGGACATTAAAGAGATGAAAAAATTAAAATATTGTGTATAGAGTAGTCTAAAGTGGTCACATCTAGAGGTATCGGAGTGAAACCAAACAGTGACAGGAAAAAATAACAGAGATTATTTCGTGTGTTTTTCCAAGCAAAGTAGGAACCCAGGTTCGTAGAAGGAGCATGTTCTTCTGAGGGTGTTTCATGGATTATCCAGACTGAATCCAATCTAATCCCAGTATGAAGAAATAAAATGAAAATTAAGTACTTAATACTTATTTCATGGTGGGTCTGTATTTTCTAAGCCTATTAAGAGTATAAAATCCTGACAGGATTATGAAGCTGACTGCATTATTGCCCATGTCTCTATAGGTGGAAAACAAGCTTTTCTGTCATGTGCTGGAAGGTGGGAGTAGAGATCGTGTTTTTAAATTTTCTAAAGGCAACAAAAACAACAACCACACAAAACAATGTGGGGAATGATTAGTACTTTTCATCCAGGAATCTTCCCTGAAAGCATGCGCTCTTTTATGAAAGTTAGTAAAGAAAAACACCAAAACAACAACAAAGAAATTCCATGCATAGTTGTTCCTGTAGGGAAACAGCTCACAGGTGTGGATCACAATCAATTCCCTGTGGACTGCAGAGAGTTGTAGCTTTTTCCCCACTGGTCCAGCTCTGTGTCTGTGCATGTCCTGGGGCAGTGTGGAGGTGTCAGCAGCAGAATCTTCCTCATCTTGGAGGATTGCTGTTTGCATCCATCAGTGTCAGAAGGCCCTGAGCTGGGTGTGAGCTGACCCATAGCTCTGACCAGGCACATCTGTGAGCTGCAGCAGGGCACAGGCTTGGTGATCCCCTTGGATCACTCCTTCTCTTGGCCACCATTGTCCTGCATAATCTGGGACCAGACTTTGTAGGTTCTGCTGGTGGCCCTGTCTCAGAGTCCTCATACCTTCTGGAGTCACTTCAGTCTTCTATCAAGAGCTGGTGGGCTAAAGGGAGATTGCCATGTAGCAGGGGGTAGGGGACACTCTTAAAAAAATCAATTACCATGTCACCTGCCAGGTTCGTCACTGTCACTGTCAGCACAGGTGTCTGCAGTTAACATCTCAGTGATGAATCGTTCTTCCACTGGATTTAAAAAAAGGCATTCTGGCTTAGCAAATGGCAGCTTTCAAGAGTGAGAATTTATGTCTAACAGGAAAGGAGCACAGGAACAAATGTCCTTCAAGCTGAGCTTTTGAAAACAAAACCTGAAGGTGTTGATTTATGTTGTGTTCTTGCCATGTATTTGCTTTTTGCGAGTAAAGGAAGCTGGGTGTTTGATGCAGTTAAATAAAAAAGGGTGCTTTGGGATTAATTTAAAAAATCCCAATGTTTGATTTCATATCTCGTAATTTCAAAAGTATTTCATCTGCAGTATAGCATGTGACAGACTAATGTGGCAATAATAGCTTCTTGTTCATCAGTTTTGTAGGGAGGTTGACTGAGAGTATCTCCCAAGTTGTCTGATTTTGAAGGATCTAAACTCAAATGGTGATTACTGCCATCATGCAGACATCACAGACTGATCAGTGTGGTCCTGTTCTCAGGCTGCTGGAAGCACAGCTCCAGGACCAGAGAAGAGAGCACGAGGAGGAGATGGAAGCTATGAGGAACCAGCTGGATTTAATGCAGGAAGAGCTGGAGAACCAGCAGCAGGCATTCCTGCAGACTCTGCAACTCTCTCCAGAGGTGCAGGTGGAATTTGGGCTTCAACAAGAAATTACACGTCTGACCAATGAAAACCTGGTAAGAGGCTGTGCTGAAAACACAGAAAGAGGGCAAAAAACAGTTTGAGAGAAGGGAGATAGGAAGCCTAACAGAGAGGGAAGGGCACTGGGATCTCTTTCACCCCCTCCTAAACTGCAGAATCCATCAGCATCTCCCATTGGTGCATTTTGGAGTGTTGGTACTTGGCCTTGAGCTCATGTTCCATGACTGTATGACTTCAGTGACCACATAGGTCCTTTATTTTAAAATTTTTTTAATGCTTTTTTGAGCTTGTCTGCTTTGTGGCACTGCCTTCTAAATCAGATCACTGGGGACCCTGCTACTCTGTTAGGTACAGAGGCAGCACAGGCCTTTCATCTTAACTTGCTTTTGTTGGAAGTGTGAAAAGGCAGTTTCCACTCCAAAAATTTGGCCTGGATGATTATAAATTTTTCCTTTCTCCCTTTCTATATTTGTGTGCAAGGTCTGGAGGGAATGTTGGCACCTCCTGAGTTTTTGCCTTTTTAAAATAACTCCAGTATCTAAATAAAACTCTTTAAATTTGATTAACAGCCAGGGTTAAATGCTATAGATGGCATTCCTCTTCCACTGAGATGCTCACACCATGCCTTGGTGATGCACAGACCAGGCTCCAGCCTCTAACTCACCCCAAATGAGTTGTTCTTGAGTTCAGTGTTGGGAGTTCTTTTAAATGTATCTTCTGTCTTTCAGGATCTTAAAGAATTGCTTGAAAAGTTGGAAAAGAATGAAAAGAAGCTGAAGAAGCAGCTGAAGATTTACATGAAGAAGGTCCAAGATTTTGAAGGTGATTTGTGCATTGGGAAATACTGCGTTGGGTTTTAATTCTTTGGCCAGCCTTGGAGAGCTGCAGGATTTTTTCTTTTTCTTCTTTTTCTTTCTATGAAAGTAAGGTTTTGCATGTTCTGGCACTGAACTAGCAGCAGGCACTGAGCTGACACTGACCCTGTACCAGGATTTGGAGGATATTTAAGGAAAGTTTTTTGCTGTCATTGCAGTCAGTGCAGTGACCCAGGCAGAGATACAGAAAGGAGTCCAGTGGCCAGCAGGAGAATGCTCTGATCTGTCAATTTTGAAGGGAGATTATAACCCTTTGGTATCAAAATGTGTATGTATATTCTGCTTAATGAGGAAGCACCTTAAATGTGGCATCTGTGTTGTGTAGAAAGCACTTCCTGTTCTCTGGAGAAGCCGTGATTAATCAGAGAGCCCCATTCTCATGAGTTAATTTCTGGAAACCAGGCATTAAGTGAAATTAAGCTGAGTAACTGGAGGGTTTCCACGGCTCACCCAGCTGCTCTCTGTCAGTGTGATTTGCATGCTGCTTGCTGCAGTATTTGCATGCTGGTCTCTTCTGCTTTATTACACTTGAGCAGTGTGCCAGCATGGTTTGCAGCTTTGCAGGCAGACAGAAGATGCCATGCTTAGGGATTTTGCATTGCCTGCCTGCTTTTTGCCCCACTCTGTGAAAATCATACACCAGGGTTGCTACCTTTGGCCTGTGGTCTCTTGGAAAAAAAAAAAAAAAAAAAAGTCTTCATTTTTGCCTCTTTTAAGTTCAAGTTTCACACTTTTTTCTTTCAGTCAGGGTCAGAACTCAGACTAGTAATCTAGGAACTGATTGTTTATATTTTTATAAGCCTGCCAAAGCTGACAGCATTATTGGGAATTCAATGTATAACTCTTTGACTTGGTGTTTGCACTAAGGAGGCCAGTGGAGGGCCTGGATAGTTGTTGATTTTCAGGTGCCAGCCAGGTGCTGATCATCTTTTCTCTTCACAGCATCCCAGACAATGGCTCCAGTGGAGAGGAGGCCACACGAGCGGAACATGCAGGTCGCTGTCCAGAGGAAGGAGAAGGATTTTCAGGGCATGCTGGAATATTACAAAGAAGATGAGCCCCTCCTCATCCGAAACCTCATTACAGGTGGGGAACTTGCTCTGCTTCTCTGCCTGGCTGCTCCTCCTCAGGAGGAGAGTGCCTGGGGGAGTTTGTAAACTTGAGATCAAAAAATTAAGGTAGACAAATAGAGCTTCTCAATTAATGTCTCCTGGGGCTGCGTGTCTGTGGTGGTGGCAGTTTGGGTAGGTAAAATAGTGCTGCACTAAGCAGACAGACCAGTATGGATACAATCCCTTAGAGGCAGCAAAAAATGGAAAATGCAAAGCAAGGCTGCAGATTTTAGAGCAGGCAGTAACTTGCTGAGCTTCATAGGATGTGATAGATGGGGAGGGGGTGGCAGCAGGATAGGCCCCTGGGATCTGGCACAGCAGTGGAACAAAGGTAGTTTGGTTCATGAGGTAATAACAGACAACAGATACTGAACTTGTGAGCTCTTCTGCACTGCACAATCTGGTCAGAGTTGCTGCAGCATCCCCTCACTCAGTGCTGTTTCAGAAGTCAGGCTTCCCTGGCTAGGTGCTGGTATTTACTGCAACTCTAACCCCAACAGAGCCTAATAAGGATCCAAAAAGTTTTCACAGAGCAGTGCTAGCCCATTGCTGTGGGCACTGAAGTTCCCCTAATCAGTCAAGCTTTTTCTTTAGAGGCTCCAAATGCCCACAGCTGCCAGTAGGATTCCATATCTTTAGGCAAAGAATGATTTAATGTGTCATCAGTTCAGAGAGAGGATTTGTTGTGGGAGGTATTCCTGAAAGCTTCAGGGAGCTGTTCTAAGGTGATTGGTGTGCTGCTGGGGTAGAGTTTTACAGGGTAATGAAGCTCTGGCTCTAGTGTGCATCCATAAGGAGAAATAGGTGGTGTCACAAACCTCAGTGCAGGCAGAGCTGCCCTCCCAAGATCTAGTGCTGAGGATCTGGGGCAGATCCCTCTGTCCTTCAGCTGAACCTCTGGCTCTGTGTCCACTCTGCAGAGAGGGATGCAAGTTGCAGAGCCAAAATACCATTTTCCCCAGGGCTGAGGGGAGAGGGGTTCGCCTGCCTACACTCCAGCTCTGGTGTTCTCTGCTTCACTTGTCAATTGGGGAAATTTAAGTTTGCTTTTTTTGTGTGTGAAATTTTTAATTTTTTTATTATCAAATCTTCTAGATCTCAAGCCTCAGGCAGTGTCTGCTACTGTTCCCTGCCTTCCTGCCTACATCCTCTACATGTGCATCAGGCATGCAGATTACATCAATGATGACCAGAAGGTGCACTCCTTGCTCACCTCCACCATCAATGGTGTTAAGAAAGTGCTGAAGGCAGGTGTCCACTTGCTCTTGTCTCGGGGTGGAGAGGCTGTCAGATGGTGATAACCATGTCCAAGCGGGTGACAGTCAGTGGTTTTCAAGCCAAATTGCTCTTAGAACCTCCATTTTTAGTAGAGCGAGGAGAATTGTGATCTTAGCAATAAAATAGTCTGAATTTAGAGATTAAAAAAAAAAAAAAGTTTGCAGGGAAGAACCGCTAATATTTCCCAGCTGCAGAGGGAAAACTGCCTGATTCTGGGTGGGGAAACTCAAAATCGGTTAGTTTTGCGATGCCATCACGCCCCCCCACTGAAATGGAGAGGGGTTATCTCACCTGTTTTCACTTTGTGTCTGCAGAAGCACCAGGATGACTTTGAGATGACGTCGTTCTGGCTGGCCAACACCTGCCGGCTGCTGCACTGCCTGAAGCAGTACAGCGGGGAAGAGGTGAGAGCCCGGCCCGGGGTGGGGGTGGCATCCCTGCAGGGAGGGTCCTGCATCCTGCTGGCCCCAGGGGCTGCCCTCTGGTTGTCACATGGGGCCACTCAGACTTCCCTCCTTGCTTAATCTGTGTGTAGCACAGCTAGCTTTTCCTGGAAAAGTTCATAAAAGCACAGAATGGTTTGGGTTGGAAAAGGACCCTGAAGCCCATCTCATTCCACCCTCCTGCCATGGGCAGGGACACCTTCCACTGTCCCAGGCTGCTCCCAGCCCTGTCCAGCCTGGCCTGGGACACTGCCAGGGATCCAGGGGCAGCCACAGCTGCTCTGGGCACCCTGTGCCAGGGCCTGCCCACCCTCACACCCACCAATTCCTTCCCAAGATCCCAAGATCTGGCCCTGCCCTCTGGCACTGGGAAGCCATTGCCTGTGTCCTGTCCCTGCAGGCCTTGTCCCCAGTCCCTGTGCAACTCTCCTGGAGCCCCTGGAGGCCCTGGCAGGGGCTGGCAGCTCTCCCTGGAGCCTTGTCTTGTGCAGGTGAACAGCCCTAGCTCTGCCAGCCTCTCTATGCTCTTTGTGGTGGGCTGTTTTGAAGGCTGTTCTGCTTTTAGTTGGTCCCACAGCTTCTCATTAAATATTTCATATCTTGGAATAAGTTTTATTAAAGCTGGTCCCTTTCAAAAAAGTAGGATTATCACAGTTCTCCTAGAACATTACACACTGCCATCCTTACAGCTATGTATTCTGCATATTAAATTTTTCAACGCACCCAAACACTGTTATTTTTCATTTTAGTCTTGATTTTTGTTAGATATATTGAGTATTCAAACTGTAGGGAAAAAAAAATCATAAAATTAAATTAACTATTCAGGTCATTCAAAAGATAATGATTTGCATGTAAAACCTCAGCACTGGATTTTGAAGATTGAAAATTAAAAGTTCAATTAAAAATATTTTAGAGAATACTTACTAGCAGTTGTGCACTTGTTTGCCCTCTTCTGTCTGGATAATAATACTGCATTTAAAGAAAATCTTCCCCAGCAAATCAGCTGGGTTAAAACACAGTCTTAAATTGTATGTTGTTTGCCATGATTTACTGTGTCAAATTCCATTGGCAGCTTGGTGCAAAATATAGAGGGGAGAAATACTTCTGAGCAGTTTGCAAGATACTGTCATCTTTAGTTTTAAATCCAGTCTATTTTTAAGAGAAGGTTTAAAAGAAAATCTCAACCCATGTGCAGTCCTCTCAGGTGAAAAGCACAATGCTCTTTGATTAGCCAGGAAAATGGGGAAATTGTGAAATCAGCTCAAATTGGTACATGTTGTATTTTTGCATTTTGCTAGTCAGCAACCAACAAAAACAATTTCATAGTTCTCATTTTCACACCAAATAAGATCATATGATCAGACAATTAAAGGATCTGTGTTAATTAAAACATCTCATTGGTTTCTGCCACTAAAACTGGTATTAATATCTGAGCCCAGAATTGAGGGCTTACAGCAGCCAAATGCAGGATCAGAGATCAGCTGTATCAGCAATAGGCAGGCAACAATTTCAGTTATTTGGGGAGATTTATGAATTTCAGAACAATTTAAAATGTCAAAGCACATAACATGCAGTCATAATTTTTTTCAATTTTCTAGAGTCTTAGTTTCAAAATATTTCCCCATAAACAGTTGGAGCTCAAAGGGATAAGCATGTAGCTAAAATTGTAGTTTTAGAGGGCCTGAAACGTAATTTTCTAATCTTACATGTTGCAGTTAATACAAATGTGCAGATCCTTGCTAAAGATAAAATGAAAAACTGCTAGTTTAATGATTTTCTTCAAAAGGTATTCCTCTAGTAATAATTTCTGAACAGATGCCTGGGTAAATCAAAGGTGATTCATGAGTTTTGATCTTTTCTATAGTGTACTTTGGTAACATATTTTGGTATATTGTACTGTGAAGGTGCAGGGGGTTTTTAATGCAGTGATTCTGCTGTCAGTGGGTGGGATAATGAGCCTGGGTGTTTCAATTTCCCTTTCAGGTTTTCATGACCCAAAACACGGCGAAGCAGAACGAGCACTGCCTGAAGAACTTCGACCTGACCGAGTACCGCCAGGTGCTGAGCCAGGTCTCCATCCAGATCTACCAGCAGCTCATCAACATTGCAGGGGGCATCCTGCAGCCCATGATTGGTGAGTTCACAGCTGCCCTTCAGCAGGGCGTTCCTTGGCCCAGATTATCTGCTCCAGCTGTTTGTCACACCTTTGCACGGTGCCAGCAGGACCTGGGAGAGTTTTTATCTTCCTCCAGGATAGAAGCTGATAGGGATAAGGGGTTTTCCTCCCACTCCAGAAGGTATCCCTTTCATTTCTCTTGGGGAGGCAGTGGAAAAAGTGAGGTTGTGCTGGTGTGTCTGCTTTCCCCTCCAGATCAGGTTTCTGGTTAATCTTTTTATGGATGAAACTGTACATTATCAGGGAGGAGAGTATATGGAAGAGGGAAAAGACTCATAAAGACTTTGTTTCTTGAAGGTGAGAGAAGGTATGAGAAGAGTTACCTCTTCAGCCAAATCCCTGAGGATTCATCTAAGGAATGCCCCATCCCTGGAAGTGTCCCAGGCGAGGCTGGACAGGGGTTGGAGCAGCTCGGGACAGTGAAGGTGTCCCTGCCCATGGCAGAGGTGTTGGACCTAAATGGCCTTCAGGGCCTCTTCCAACCCAAACTCTTGTATAATTCTAGGATATTTGTGTATTTTTTAGCTATTTTGTATTATCAGAGTAAACCAGCCATTCATGGATCTGCCCTGCTGTTGGTTCTCACAGCATCCATGGCATTGCACCACGAGACTGATGAGTGTTCATTGCAGCCCACAGAGGGATTAGTACTTCCCTCTACTGACAAATAGATGGATGCAGCTTTTTACCCCATTTCCCTCCCTCTTTTCAGTGTCTGCTGTGCTGGAAAATGAGAGTATCCAAGGGCTTTCCAGTGTCAAACCGATGGGCTACAGGAAATACTCCTCCAATTCGGCAGAAGGTGACACCTCCTACAGCTTGGATGAAATGATTCGCCAGCTGAACACATTCCACAGCATCATGTGTGACCAGGGCCTGGACCCAGAGATCATCCAGCAGGTGTTCAAGCAGCTCTTCTACATGATCAACGCCATCGCCCTGAACAACCTCCTGCTGAGGAAGGATGTCTGCTCGTGGAGCACGGGCATGCAGCTGAGGTGGGGCTGGGGCTTGGGCCAGGGCTGTGCCTGCTGAGGGAAGTTTTGTTAATGTTACACATCAGTGGAAAATAGGAAAATAAACTTCTCAGTTAAATTAGTTAAATCTTCCTTTTGCTACCTTCTCCCTTTTGCCACGCTGGATCTTTCTGTGTTCCCCTTGAGCTGGACAGTGGGCACAGCAAAAGCATTTTCTGTGTAGATATTATATTCTCAAAGGTATCTGAGTGCCTTGCAGGATCTTATTAGCATTTAAAAGCTGGTTAAAAGCTTCATTTTAATTGTTGAAACTTGGAGGAATCTGATTGCTGTAGAAAAGCACCTCCCTTGTGGTGTTTGGCTGCTACAGGGTCCATCTATTTGTAAGGTACTTGGAGTGTGTATTTTGCTCTGAGTTGTTGAGTATTAAGTTTTGGCCTGATTGTCTCTTGCTGCATGCATCACAAATATGCATCACAAAAAGCCACATACACCAGCACTGCAACATACCTTGAGCCCCAAAGAGGAATTTGGAAGATGCTACTTCTTACCTCTCAGTTGACATCTTGTCTTGGTTCCTTATCCAGGTTTAATATAAGCCAGCTGGAGGAATGGCTGCGTGGGAAGAATCTGCAGCAGAGTGGAGCAGCACAAACTTTGGAGCCCTTGATTCAGGCAGCACAGCTTCTGCAGCTGAAGAAGAAAACCTCAGAGGATGCCGAGGCCATCTGCTCCTTGTGCACGTCGCTCACGACCCAGCAGGTAGGGAGCAGGGCAGGGGTTGACAGCACAGGGTAATTAAGGAGTGGGAAAGGGTGGTCTCCTGCTGCCAGCTCTTCAGTTCCCAGCCTCAGTGTGCCATTCCTTCAGTGGGCACAGCTTGTGCTTTTCAGGACTGATGTTACATCTTGACCCCTCTCAGGGGTGGTCACAGTGGTGGCTCCTCTCTTACACTGCCACTGATGGCACTGGAGAAATGTGCAAAGATGAAACCCAGCCCCAAGGAATTTGTTGTGTAAGCCAGATACTTGGCATTTTAAACCCACCTGTTGTCTTTCACCAAGTCTTAAACTGGCCGTGTTTGCAGGATGCCCACCAACGATTTCTGTTTGGGCCAGGAGATTGAGAAGTGCCAACCTAGCTGGCTAGTTATGACTTTGAGACTCCATTCCAGGAGGATGTAAACTCGTGTTTTTAACTGCTGGATTACCTGTCCTTAATTTGATAAAAATTGTAGGAAGAGAGAAGTGGAGAGGTGTGAGCTGATTTCCAGTGGTTCTGGGAGAGCCTTTCTAATGTGTCTGCATCACCCTGTCCTGAACAAGCATTTTTGAGAAAAGAGAAGTATTGTAGAGGTGACATCAGAAGTCATCCATGTCACCGTGTGCCAACCAAGTGGTGTCCTGTATAAATCTATTGTCTGAGTTGGTTGCCAATGTACAAACTGTTCCCATAAGAAGTGATTTTGACAGGTCCATAAATCTTGCTACCTTACAGCAGGCAAACAAAACCACCAGGGTGATACTTCTGCTGCTTCTTTTCTCTGTTTTGTCATGGCAGACTTCTTGTGGCCATATCATGACAAACTGCTGGTGGTGCTTTGTGTTCTGGCTTCTCACAACTGTAACCGTGTTTTGTTTTCAACAGATTGTAAAGATACTTAATCTCTACACTCCTGTGAATGAGTTTGAAGAACGTGTGACAGTAGCTTTCATAAGAAACATACAGGTAAATTTAAAGGGCTGAATGACATCTCTGTAGTTCTAGTGACATCTGTATTAAATCACTGCTAACTTGGGCATTTCATAAAAGGCATGCTGCTGCAGGTTGTCCTGAATTCAATGCTGTGTGTGCACACACACTTAATAACACAGAGCTGCAGGGATAACCAGGCTGTTAATCACAGAGGGCAATAAGCACCCAAATCCCCAGCTCAGCCAGTTCAGCTCTTCAGTGACAACACGACTGAGGATTAAGGTTGCAGGAGTTAATAAACTGTTGGTGAAATGGAATTACTTCTGAGATAGGAGGTAGAAATTGGCAGCTAGAGGAAAAAAAAAAAACAAAGGCAAACACTTTTTAGTGCTCATAAGGAGCAGGGAGGAAAAGGAATGACGTGTTCAGCTACCCACAGAACATATCACTGTGGTTGAGCAGCTGGATCAAAGGTGGTCTGCTGGTATCTTGTAGTCCTGGTTTTGCTGTGCCAAGGGGGTCATCTTGTTTCCAGGTCCTGTATTTTTACTTTGTGGTCATGTAGAAAATGTAACCAGGTTCTCATGAAGCAATGTTTCCTACAATCTGTATAGAAGTTCCTGTAAATACTTGTTCAGAAGGAAAGCTGCTGCAGAAGAGAACAAAATAGTTCTCACTCTTTTCTGCAGTATCTATAAAATGATGCCCATTCTGCAACCTTTGATGGTGTTAAACACAACAAGAAAAGGGAACAACTGATGCTAAATTTGTTTTTTCTCCCTTGCCCAACAGAAGCAGTTGCAAGAACGGAATGACCCTCCACAGCTGCTGTTAGACTTCAAGCACATGTTCCCAGTTCTGTTCCCATTCAACCCATCTGCCATCACCATGGACTCCATTCATCTCCCTGCTTCTCTCAACTTGGATTTTCTCAATAAAGTCTGAAGAAAGTGGAATTAAGCTCACCTCTCACACCCAGAGACTTCCAGCAATGAAAGAAAAAAATCATAAAAAGAATTCAAGAGCTCTTTAAATATGGACCAAACAGGCTTATGGAAGAACCAGTACACAGTAACAAATGGATGCTAATATGTACACTAAAAAAAGGCACTGGTCTGTATGTGATTTTCTTTTAGTAATTTGCAGCTCAGAAATAAGGATACTTGAAAAATAGATTTATTTTTTACTGCTTGATTTTATGTTGACATAGTTAAAAGCCCATAATCATCTCCAAAAACCACTAACAAAAAAGGATGGAAGTGGGAGACAGCTTATTTTGATCTTCATAGATGTCTGTGACAAAAACAAAATCTGAGACACTTGTACTGCCTTGAAGGATGTGTCATTTGTTTAGAAGCAGGTGGTCTTGTGTGTATGAATAACAGAACATGCAGTTCTGCTTTCAGTTCTTGCTAGTAACTGCATTCACAGTAGTGAATTGAAAAGGTAAATTGCAGAAGGTATATATTTATCACACCATAAAGGTAACAGGGCTGGGATGCTGCTTGTTTCCACTGATGTGGAATTTGTCACAAATTGTATGTTTGAGAAATGCTGTTGCTCCTGCTAAATACATTCAGTGAATCTGCTTCGTGGAAAGTTAAATAAATTGGCAGGACTTCCTTACATTACCAAATTTACGTTAGCAAAGGTTTTGTCCTAGTGAAATAATTGTGATGCAAAGGACTGCCTTAAGCCTTCTGCTTCTAGTATAGCATCACCCTGATCCCTGCTGTTGGCTTTCCTTGTGCTTTCGAGTGTCAAACACTTTCATCCAGTGGCTGTCAAGGTTCTTGGGCCTCTTACATGGCCAGTATCAGAATCCCATTCATAGATCATGCTGAGGCAACCCAGTTTAATCCAACCATACCTATGTTCAGTGGGTTAATCCCGGCTGTGGCTGTCCATGGAAAAGCTCCATTCAGTTCAATAGCCATCCAGAATGTTAAGAAACATGCAAATACACAGCTTGGATAAATGAAGAATACTTTAAAAATTAAAAAAGTTCTAAAAGAGATGAAGTATTCTAACACACACACACACAAAAGCTGTCAGGTGGTATGCTAGTAATGTAAGCCATTTCTTTGAGAGTGAACCCAAACTCTTTGTCTACAGCACCCTTAAATGAATAATTGCTTTCAATTCAGATTCTGTTCGTTTTTTGGTTTTTTTTAATCAGACTTACAAAATAAACCAAACCAACCTTCTGACCTCACCACACAGATGTTGAAGGAGACCACCCATTGTTTTTTCTTTGGTCCTTGCCAGCACATGCTGAGTTCTCGGTGACTGCTGAGCAGGGGAGGAGGTTCCTGGTGGGTTCCTGAGGATTCCTGAGGGTCAGTGTTGCTCCACAACTGCTCAGCATGGGGATGCTTCTGTCATAGCATGATGTGCCAAACTGCAATCACGATGTGATGGTGCCAGCATTCTGCCCTCTCCACTCCCACAATAGTCCTGCTTAAATCAGTCTTAACTCACCGCTTTTGTGGTTCCTTCTGTGGTCCGCATCATGACTAAGATTTTTCAAAGAAAAATCCATTCTTTCCATCTGACTCTTTTTAGCTGGTGTAAATCCAAACAGCAAATTTATGACCAGGTACGCTGTCTGCTCAGAGATTGGAAGTGGAATGTGAAGTTTCTTGAAGATACACTAACTCCTGTCTGCTGCAGTTTCCTTTCTGGGCAAGGGGTGTGTTGTGATTTAGACATTGTGTACATAATCGGTGTATATACAAACTGCAGTAGTCCTGTATGTACTATATATGTATACTACTATCCAAAAAAGCACACTTCAAAAGAAACTGTTGAGTGCTGTGCAGAATTACATAGGTCTATGCCAGTGGGTAAATACTTTGTTTCAAACTGAGATGATAGAGCAACTATTACCACTGAAGGGCAGACCTCCAGGCTAAAAAGTAATTTTTTCCCCCCAACCGTCACCCATTGAATTACAGATATTTTGCTTGTATAGAGCCAGGACTGGCTCCAGACTGCAGTCCTTGAGCTCTCACCTCTGCTGTGTCTTCAGTCGTGCCTTCATCTCCCCTTGCTATACAATGAGGGTCATGCCACCAGTCTGCTCTCCGTGCCCAGCAAGCCCTGCCACTCACTCACCTGCAATATCTTTTTATTTATTTTCACCTACCTCTTTTCACAATGAATGTCTTTGCAGTGCTCTGACTTTTTTTAGTTGTCGCTCCTCCCTTCTTTCCGTGCTCCAGCAGTTGTCATGGTTTGAAAATAAATGATTCAAAGCAGGATTCAGCCTTTCAGTAAGGTGGTTTAAACAGAGAGCTGTAGCTCAGGATTCACGTTAGGTCAGCAGTTTCAGGCAGTTCAGGTCTCTACCTCTTTCTGATGTAAATTATTTGGAGTACAATTCCCAATGCATTGATTAAACCTGTGCTTATCACTCAGACTAAGTGACAGGTTGCTGCAGAATCCTCTTCTGCAGTGACTTTGTTGCTGATTACCATTGTAAAATGTGCTTAATGGTCTTCTAGGGGATAATGGTCATTCACTGGCACTTTCAGGATCGTAATTTATATGTTCTTTCTTAAAAACTCTTAGTATGTGTAGATGGGAACTGGGATTTCACGTCTTGATCTGTGATCACGTAGTTTATCCAGTGAGATCCATCTGGAAGAGAACACTGTATGAAATATATATATTTCATACCTTTAATATATGTTAACTTTTCTGTTAGCTGTTTTTAAAATTTGTGTTTAAATGTTAATTTAGTTAAATTGCTATGCTCAAGCATGCCTTCTTTCCTCAGATTTACACTTCTTTATTTAAAAGCAAAATGAACACAAAGCATGACTTAGAGAAAGCTGGCTCTTCTCCAGATCTGTCTTTATTTTTAAATATTGATTATTAAGTTTAGCGTTTTCCTACTCTGTGCCTTTAGCTGTTTAGCTCAACCACTCTGAAATAAGAATTAAAACACTGGAATATTTTATTATTCTGTCACGGAAAAAGTTGTCTATGGATACAAAGGCCTACTTACAAAATCTTACTTTGAGGAGGTCTGCAAAAACACTTTGAAATTCTTGGGCAAAACCAAAAAACAATAGTGACCCATGGTGATTTTTGGAAAATATGATGGCTTATATCTGAGAAAAGCACTATTGGGAATAAAATAAAATCAATTAAACCATCAAAATGCCCAAATCACCAGCATTACAGAACCAACACTTCAAACATGAGTTCAAGCATGTGCTGGCTGACCTACAAGAAGCATCCAGGACTATGTCCACATTTCATTTTCACCAGAAAGTTCCTTTTTTTTTTTTTTTTTTTAAAATTGGCATTTTGTAGTTGAGGTTGTTTATCTTACCTGATAAAGCTGCTGTAGTTGACTGTAGAAAAAGAACACTAGACCTCAAGACTGAATTTTTGCAATCCTACATTACAAACATTTTTTTGCTCATGCAGTTTATTCCACTGCATCTACAAAAATTTCTTTGTATTCATGAAACAGTACCAAAATGTGGGCATGTTTTAAGCATAGTGGCTGCTTTTCATCATCCTGCAACTTGAACACTGAAGTCTTTGCAGGACACGACTCCTCATTTGTGTGGTTTGCAAAAGGTACAAATGAAAAAGGTGCACTTGAAACAATGGTTGTTTTCCTCCATTTTCAATAGTAAATGAATAAAATTGTGCAAATTTATTCTTTCAGACCATTAACTGAAAAATAAGCATTTTATCAATGCATATAAATAGAACCGAATTAAAATGAATTGCATGAAGTTCCTTGAAGCTTTTTCCTCAAACTTTATTGATTCACATATATATTACAGTCATAAATTGATCTCTTTCTTTTTCTGAAAGAAATTCTAGCAAGGTAGATGTTAAGTAAAACAATCCAGAAGATATAACCCTGATGAGTATCCAAATTATTTCAAGGTGTGAATGCCAGTGGACAAAGACTTTCAGATCAATTTGAAATTAGAAGAAAAAAAATATTTAAAAAGTGCTACTATATTGAAATCTTTGGGGATATTTTTATTTTTTTGTGGTGTGAAATGTCATTACCTTAACGAGCAGAAGGTATAGCTGCTGTCAAAGTTGAATGGTATACATGAGTGAATACTGTAGATGAAATACTACTGCTTATAAAATATTTTTCCATTTTGAACAAATCTGTAAACTACACCTTTGTTTATAAGAAAATGCTTGTAATAGTCACTGTAATATTCAGCTGGGGATAAAAAAAAATTTGTGAAATAAACACTTTTGAAGAAATTGTGGCTCTTGGTCAAAAATGGGAGTGCAAAAAATTACTCCTTTAATTATATACTTCCATCCAACAGAAACATTTCCAAGTAGTTTATAAAAAGAAATTAGGAGAATCACTTTTACTTATGACACTGGAAGGTTTAGAAGTTATAACTTGATTTCAGAGGTGCTGAAATGTTGGCAGCTAATTAGAAACTCACTGTGTGTGGGATGTTACGGCCCTGAGAGCCATTGTAAATGAGTGGAGAAAAAGGGAGGAAATGCCAATCCTTGTGCACATGNCCTCTGGCCTGGCTGCAGCAGCTCCACGTCCTTGTGCTGTTGGAGCCAGGGCTGGGGCAGCTCTGCAGGTGGGGGCTCAGCTGAGCACAGGGGCACAGGGGCAGAATCGCCTTCCCTTGGCCCTAAATGAGACTTACAGGAGGGAAGTCAATGGCAAAGGGAGAAAGACAGCAAAACCCTCTGCTCTTTTTAAAGACAACGTTGCATGTTCCCTGATTTATAGATTTATTAAATCATTGGAATTATGTAGGGAAAGTACTTGAGAGATTACTTAAAATGAAAAATGGGAATCTTCACAGGGTAGCATTTTCTCTTCTAGAAAATTTACAGAACTTTAAATGTGTCCCTGAGGACATATGGCAATTTTATTTGTACACAAAACACTTTCACTGGCTTCCCTGTCTTCAGCCTGACAGCCGGGATGGTTCCACTGGAGAAATTACACGGATAAATCATACTTCAAGGCGCAGTTCAACCATCAGAACTGTGGAGAGTGGGTTTTGTGGTGTAGCTTGGAGGTCCAGATTCTTGGCTGTGAGGATGCAGAGGCCCTGGCACAGGGTGCCCAGAGCAGCTGTGGCTGCCCCTGGATCCCTGGCAGTGTCCAAGGCCAGGCTGGATTGGGCTTGGAGCAGCCTGGGACAGTGGAAGGTGTCCCATGGCAAGGGGTGGCACTGGATAAGCTCTAATGTCCTTTCCAATCCAAACCATTGTGGGATTCTACGATATTTGTGAGTGTTTTTTAACTATTTTATATTATCAGAGTAAACCATGGATCTGCCCTGCTGTCGGTTCTCACAGCATCCATGGCATTGCATCACCGAGACTGATACGTGTTCATCATCGCAGCCCACGGAGGGATCAGTACTTCCATCTAGTGACTAATAGATCGATGGAGGCTTTTTAGCCCCATTTCCCACCTTCTTTTCAGTGTCTGCTGTCCTTGAAAAAGAGAGTATCCAAGGGTTTTCCAATGTCTAGCCGATGGGCTGTAAGCAGCTCCTGCTCGTCTCCATCCGTGTCCAGGGAAGCCAAGGCTTGGAATTAGTGGCACGTCAGGATTGTGCAAGAATTCAGGGGTGCGACCCTCCACAACACCCTCGAGGAGGTTTATAGATCTCAGCTGCCTGTGCAGGGCAGGGTCAGGCTGGACATGAGGTGGAATTTCCCTATGGAAAGGGCGGTCAGGCATTGGAACTGTCCAGGAAGGTGTTGCGAGTGCCCATCCCTGGAAGTGTTCAAGGAACGCCTGGACGGGGCACTGAGTGCTCTGGGCTGGTGACACTGTGGGGATCGGGTGACAGGTTGGACCCGATGATCTCGGAGGCCCTTTGCATCCGAAACGATCCCACGATTATCATCAATTAACTGTAACACGCTGTAATTACCTGTGAGGGGGGCGGCGGGGGGGCGTTCCCCTCAGCGATCACCCCCGCCCCCTCTTCCACTGCCGCCGATTCGCCAAAATCGCACGGAAAAAAAAAAAAAATCGAACAGAGCAGAAGCAAAATTTAAAAGCAAGCAAACAAACAAAAAAGCCACCCACACCGCACATTTAAAATAAATTAAACACAAAAAAACCCCTAAAATTACGTGTAGAAGTTAAGTTTAAGTAAGTTGAAAAGTGCCCGTCCACCCCCGTCCGCCCCCAGCGTGGCGAATGTGCGGGGCAGGCGGGCGGGGCGGCACTCGGTGTGGCCATGGCGCTGCTGAGGGGTGAGGATCGCGGATCCCCGGCTCCCTGAGGGGCTCCGGGGGGACCCTGAGGGCGGGGGGTCACGGCTTGGGCGCTGTAGGGGCCCCTAATAAGGGGCAGGTCGTGGGACCCTCAGGAATGACAGAGCAGAGCCCCCGAGAGCCGTTCCTGTGCGTCCCGGGGGATTTCCCTCCCCGCGGTCCCGTCCGTGCCTGCACGGCCAGG
Source organism: Pycnonotus jocosus (assembly GCA_013400435.1). Lineage (NCBI taxonomy): Eukaryota > Metazoa > Chordata > Aves > Passeriformes > Pycnonotidae > Pycnonotus > Pycnonotus jocosus. The sequence continues at coordinate 3,624 of VWYP01017424.1, read as the reverse complement.
CAGCTGGAAGTAATTAGGAACTTCCAAAAAAAACGCCGGGCTGCGTGGGGACAGAGGGTGGGAATGATCGTCACAGAGTGGGGAGGGGGCTCAGAGAGTGGGATTCAGGGAGTGGGAATGTGGTAGGAGGGTGAGAGTGGGGTTCAGAGAGTGGGAATGTGGTCAGAGGGGGAGTGGGGTTCAGGGAGTGGGAATGTGCTGGTGAGAATGGGGTTCAGAGAGTGGGAATGTGGTCAGAGGGGGAGTGGGGTTCAGGGAGTGGGAATGTGCTGGTGAGAATGGGGTTCAGAGAGTGGGAATGTGGTCAGGGCGTGAAAAGGGGGTTCGGAGAAGTGGGAATCTGGTCAGAGGATGGGAGTGGAGTTCAAAGAGTGGGAGTGTGGTCGGGGGTGGAAGTGGTAGAGTGTCAGTCACAGCCTCTTTTTCCAGCACTACTTTATGCAGTAAATTCAGTGTTTGGCTCCCTGCAGTGCTCGAGTCAGCTGAGCTGCAAACGCATCTCAAGGGGTGCGTGTCTGTCACAGAACTGGGAGTTTGAATTGTGTATTAGGAGCAGTTTCTCCATGGAAAGGGCTGTCCAGCCCTGGCACAGCTGCCCAAGGCAGTGGTGACGTCCCCATCCCTGGAGAGATTTAAAAGCTGTGTGGATGTGGCACTTGGGGGGGTGACAGGGACAGAGTGGCCTTGGCAGTGCTGGGGCATGGTTGGCCTCCATAGCCTTAGACTTCTTTTACAACCCAGATGATTCTGTAATTCTGTAATTCTGTGGGTCTCTGTTTATGTGCAGTAAGTGGCACATCAAATGTCAGTGACTGGGAGTTTGTCACTGACAGTCCAAGTCCTGCCTGTGTTAGCACTGACAGTCCAGGATAAACTCCTTAAGAGGCCACAGCACCTGAAAGTCTTTGGTGCAAAGAACTAATTTATGCTTTACATGGTTTAAATTCTGTGACTCTTAAAAATGAGGTGAATACACCATTCAGGACCTGCTCTTGTATGAAAATGAAATTGAAATTTAAATTGCAATAGGGCTTTTTATCTATTTGACAGCACTTTGCTACTTGACAGACTGTACCTAAATAATAACATATGCATCAGTCAGTCAAAGTTTTCCGATATCTATGCATTTGGTACTGTTCTGCTCTCATCCAATGTTTATCACCTTGGAAAATTGCAGAGACTCTGGATCTTTCTGTGATAATGTTGGGACAGAACTAAAGAATGGAAATTTAGGCAGAGTTGCCAAAAGACAAAGAGTCTTTTTTCACTCAGGACTTCAGCTACCCCTTGTTTTGTAGGTGCCTCTCCAGTCAAGCAAAATTTGTCAGGCTCTGGAGTTGGGTACCCTAAGGGAGTGTCTGTGTGCAGGTTAATTCAGCATTAATTCAATAGACTGTGCTGCTGCTGCTTCATCATCTTCTCTTGCTGGTTCAGTCCAGCCTTTTCTCTGAGTCTTGAGTTATTGTTTTATTGAGCAGCCAGAAGGTGAACTCAGGCACAGGAGTGATCCAAGAGAAAATGAGGCCCTCATTTTCTGCTGAGTCTGGGTTAGTGTTCAGCTGCCTCTGCTGTGTGACCTGCCCTGGTTTATTGGCCCCACAGTGCTGTTGGGAAGTGGGCAGCAGTGAGCAGAGAGAGAGGTGGTGTTGATGGGAAGGGAATGTTTTAAGGGCAAAGTTCCATCTCCTCGCCCCTGGACTGCTCATGAGGCAATGCCACAGAGGATGTGACTGAACAAACAACGTGGATAACAGACAACCTGGCCAAAAGGGAGGAGAAAGAGTTCTTTTAGCTTGGTCAGGCCCCCAGGCTGGTCTGCAGCAAAGCTTTGTAATCAATTTGGGGTGGCACAATTTGGAGGAGGCAGGGAATCAATGGACAGGAGGAGTGGTGGAGAATGTGAATATCAAGGCCTGATTTGCTGCAGGAAAGATATGCCAAGGAGGAAAGATTTAGGTTGGGTGTTGGGAAGAAATTCTTTGCCATGAGGTGAGTACTGGCACAGGTTTCCCAGAGAAGCTGTGACTGCCTCTGGATCCCTGGAAGTGTCCAAGGCCAGACTCGATGGGGCATGGAGCGGCCTGGGATAGTGGAAGGTGTCCCTGCTCATGGCAAGGGGTTGGGACTGGATGATCCTTGAAGTCCCTTCCAACCCAAACCATGCTGTGATATGAGTCTCAGCATCCTCCCTGCACATTTTAGATCTCTGTGCTCTGTTCAGGTCCTTGTTGATGGGGGACCTTGACCTTGACCAGTTTGGGATGTCCTTTTCTAGCAGTCATGCAGCCTGGGGTGGTGCAAATACGTGCGAGATGGAGGAGCACCCTCTCTCTGACAAAACAGCCAAGTAACACGGATCAGATGACCTGAAATCAAGTGCTCATGAGCAGCTTCATGAGCAGGCATTTTCATTTGTCTGCTCTCTTGCATCTGTGTATGTCCCTGCAGTGTTACCTAAAATAGCTGGGTGTTTGATGGGAGCTGTGGAAACGGGGGTTGTGAGCGAGATTGTTCAACTGGGGGAAAGTTCACAGCCTCCCACTTGTTTTTCTGCACGTGGGGGCAGAGAGCCAGTGTGACAGGCAGCCAGGAGATGTTTGCTTTGCTTCAGAGATGGCTTCTCCCAAGCTGGAATTTGTATCCACTACTCCTGGACCTTGCATTTGTACACATGTGCTTGCACATGGCCTCCTGACTAGTAAAAACTGGATTTTCTTCTCAGCAACCAGAAGATTGTGCTAAAACAGTTTAGATGGCACATATATTTCTGGCAGAAGCATGAATTTTTTGATTAGGGCATGTTTTTCCTCTTAAGCTAAAGTACTCAAAGTTGAAATACATATAAAAAGCGTGGATTTCTGCTTTATTGTTTGGTTTGGTTTTTTGTTTTTTTTTTTTGGTTTTTTTTTGTGAAACTGTTTCTGCATTTAAACCAAAAATCTGATTTTTCTAGGATGAGGGAATGGCCACAGCTAAAAGCACTGTTCCTCACCTGATTTTTTCATAGGTCTCTACTGCAGGATTTCCTAGATGCTACTGGCATGCTTTAAATGCAGTAGCACTAATGTTTGTTGTATGTGGCAGCCTATTCCAACTACACATTTGTATCCAGCCTTACTTTTTTGTCAAACCTCACTGTGGAAAGGGGGTATATTCCCAGAATCTTCCCAGCTTTTCTTTCTGACTTTTAATTCTCCATGCCTCCCCTATCTAAAGCACCATTACATTATTTATCTTGAGCTTCCTGTGATCTTGTTGCCTATACTTAAAAAGTTTCATGTGAATTTAGGGTGTTACCAACTGAAGGCTGGCTTGGCGCTCTCCTGGGTGTGAGATGCTGTGCCTGTGGATAATTTCTGCCCCAGTGTTCACTACTCTGGGGCATTTCTGGCCTAATTTCAAGAGTGTTCACTACTCTGAGTCATTTCTGCCCCCATTTCAGGTGTGTTCACTCCTGTGGGTCATTTCTGTCCCTCTGCAGGTGTGTACTCTACTGTGGATAATTTCTGCCCCTGTTTCAGGTGTGTTCACTCCTGTGGGTCATTTCTGTCCCCATTTCAGGTGTGTTTACTCCTGTGGGTCATTTCTGCCACCCCTGCAAGTGTGTTCACTCCTGTGGGTCAT
>VWYP01017418.1:1382-22063 GCA_013400435.1 Pycnonotus jocosus | reverse complement strand
CCTGGAGCTGTGCTGCAGTCAGGGAGGAAGCTGAGTTCAGATTTCATGCAGCAGGAAGAGAATGGGATATATCTCGACAGGACAGTTGAAAATGGAGAGAGGAGTTTCCTTGCTGATACCAATTTTTGTACTGTTTGGTGCATTCTATTTAACAAGAACCCAGGCCAAGGGCCTATAGATTAAATCCTCCAGTATTCTCAGCTTTGTGGACATCTGAGAAAGAGTGTTAAATGAAATACTATGAAATGGAACATAATACTTAAGTCCTGGTTCCCATTTTTAAAAGCCATGAATGACTTCATGCAGACCAATGGGATATTTCAGATATTCAGAATAATTTACTTCCACAGTGAACAACTGAAGAGGAGTTGAATTTGACACTGAGGGTTCATACACCTGAATATCTGCTGTCTCTGTTTTGAATAGACACAGTGATGGCATTTGATGATTGGAAAAATAAATTGATTTATATCATGAAAAAAGTGTTGCCTGAAGCGCTGCTTATTGCAAAATACATTTCTATAAAAACCTGCAAAACTGTTCTCCTGTCTTTCCTTTCACAATGGTATTATTACACTTTAGAATTACAGTCTCTACTGTTACTAGGTTATAAACACTTTGTGCTATATGAATTATTTCGTGCTATTTATTTTTGTTTGGCAGAACACAAGACAATTCTCAGACTATAAAAGCTTTCAAGCTACTTGAATGATATGCTGCTCTGGAAAAGAAAATCATTCATTAATAACCCAAATAACAAAAATGGGATTTGAGAATGATCAGTCCCTTCTCTGTTTCCTTCTTTACCTACTGGTAGCATGAATTAGGTATTATGTAGAAATAAATCTCTGTTATTTTTTATAGTTGTTGGAGTGTTAAATAGGGGAAATTACAACAATGAAATCAATTACTCAAAACCAGAAAAATGCTTGAGTAAGTTCTCATGGATATCCCTTAAATATTTAACAAAACACAAATTTGGGTTAGTAAGCATTAGAAAATGGAAGGATATATTATGCAGATCTCATCAGTAATTAACAGTCTTTGAGGAATAAGTAGAATTATCATTTTACAGTTAAATAACACAATAGACCAATGCAGTAATGATATAAAGGACCAAGGCAAAGAAAAATTATTAAGGTGTTCCTAAATATATTTAATATAATAGTATATGCATAAGCTGCAGGTATGATAGAGCGATCCTCTGTGTTCTGGGGAAAGACAAGGAATCTGAGTAACAGGTCCTGCTGTTGATTACATGAGATATGGTGTGAAATGATGCTTCAGCAGTCTGGATCATCTCAGCCCTGTGCACAAAATGGGTTTGGGTCAGTGAAATCAATGAGGAATCAAAGAACTTCCCCACTGAGATGCTCATTTCTACTTGTACCGAGGGGTGTATAGGTAAGTGAAAATTATAATCTATAGCTCATAATCCCTTGAAACTGTTTAACTATTCATCCTAGAAAAGACTCATTACATGTGACAAGCCTCTGGCTGAGATGGGCCCATCCAAAGTGATTCTCCTCTTCCCTTTGCTGTCAAGAAAAAAAAAATGGCATGTTACAAGTTTCTCCCTTTGGGTAAGATCTTCCCACCCACTGCTTTTCTCTCCCTTTCTCTCCTCTGAGACGGCCAAAAGCTGCCCCAGCAGGGATTCTGGGGTGGCAGGTACTAAATATGCCTCACTTTTCTCCTGGTTTTGAAGGTTTTTCTGTTCCCTGTCTGTCACCTTCACCACTGGGAGTGGTGACATGACCCAGAGCTGTCCCCATTCACTGCCACTTCCCTCCTCCCATCCCTCTCCTGATTAACATTTGGGTTTATATATGCCACTGGAAATGAGTTCTCTGTGATCATTAGACTGCAGCTGATCTGATGCATAGTAAATATTTCTCAGAGCTTTCTTTGTTTTATCACAGGGGTTTGATTTCTTTTATTTATTTCCCTCCAAATTTTTCACTGTGCACGCATTGTGCTCTCCTCAGCCCAGAATTTTGAAGCACAGAGCTTTCATGTTTCATAAGAGTTTTATTTTGAACCTTGTTGTTTTGATAGTTCTTTATTCTGTCAGCAATGACTGTAATAGGATGGCACTCAGGGGAGAGGGAGGTTAGTGCTACAAAAAAAAATCAGTATTTTTTCTGAGATCCCTTATGCTGGGGTTATGTCTGACTCTAAAAAGACTTGTCTAACCACACATTCTGTCAATCATCCAAAAGAGAAGATCTATATTCAGTCTTCATTCAGTCCCTAGGAGAAAGCAGACAAGACATCCCAACAAAATAAATGTAGGAATTGGCCTGAAAAAGATAAGAAATCTATAGATTCCAATTGTTTTTCTTCTTCTCTAGAGCTGGGCCTTCTGTATGCAATAAGATTGATGCTTACAGTTTTTCCACTGATCTATGGAGACAAATGTGGAATTACTGTGTCCCACCATCCCTTAAAAAAGGTAGAAGCATCCCAAAATGAGATTATACTGTTACTATAACTAAGGAATTGGGACTAGGTGGTAAACTTAAAATTGCAAAGATTAACTTTCATCATGAAATAGAAGAGGAGTCATCAGTGCCCCAGAGGATGGACAGCAAGGGTGGTTTCTCCAAAAGCTGTGGTGAAGTTGTATTTATCTTCTGTTCACTCTACACTGAGCATAGCAGGCACAGGGATTTTCTGACACCCAGTCCTACACAGTAAATGTCTTCTGCAACCAGACATATGCAAATGTTCCATAGCTTCCATTCCAGAAAATCCAGCAGATCCACTCATTTCTTTGTGTTTTAGCCCTGACAAATTAGTACTTTTTTGTGTTACCTTCATACCTTCATACTTTTAGGATTAAAAGCTCCTTTTCTGTAAACATGCAGGGCACCTCTTTCTTCCTAAAACACAGGTCATTTAGCTAATTTAACTGTTAATTAATGTATTATCAAAATAAAATTTAACCATGTCAAAAAAGGGTGACATTCCCCAGGTGGCCACAGCTGACCCAAATCCATCCAGGATCTGACTGACTTCAGGTCAGGTGTATGAATCAGCTCCCTTTTCCTAAATGTCTGAGCTGAGAAAGACTGAAATAAGGTGGGTGAAGACACTGGAGAAAGGAAATGCCTGAAGGTTGCAAACTGAGGGGAAAGGATTCAGCTTGGCAAACTTTTGAAAATCTGCCTCAAAGTGGAATAACCATTACAGGAACCAGCAACAAGCACAGCAGATCCCATTCACATCCTCATTTTCTGTGCACTGAGCAGGTAATATCTTTTCAAAGTGATCTCTGAATGGGCTTGTAGTTGCCAGAAGACACAGAAATTATTGCTTTGGTCATGTTTGGCTGGGGCTGCTTTTTCCTTTATTCTTTCTGGAGGGTCTCACAGGTTTATTCTGTAAAACTCTTTTCCTCCCTTCCAGGAGAGGACTGGGGTCTTCTGCCTATTGTCTTTCTGTCTGAAGCTCTCTTCTAGAAGATTTCTCTCAATGAAAAGCATATCAATAGCTGTCATATTATTTCTACATCTAATTAATTCTGGGCCTTAGGTATGATGCCTGCTTGATGATCCATCCTTAGGTATGGATGCCTGCTTTCTCACTAGAAGATAAATGGCAAAATCACTGAGCCAGCAAAAGAGTCAGGGGCTGAGAGGGAGTGGAAAACAAACAAACAAATACAAAGCAAATTTCAATGGAGATAGCAGTGATCTGTAGGTTAAAAAGAAGAAATAAAGTGTGCACTTTCAAAGAGTATGTTGGAACCAAAACCTCTGGACTGTCGTCTATGGAGATTGTGTTCCTCAGCAATGGGCTCAGTAAATCATCCTAGTTTATCTTCAATCTGTAAACTGAATTGGATAAAATCTCATTGTCTTTGAAACAGATGGTGGCTTCCAACCATTTCAAACCATAAGCACAGGGTTAAGAGGATAACCTTTTAAAATTCAGAGGTGCTAAATGTGTTCTGTAGGGAGTGATGGATGTTTACGTGTTGATTTTTCTGGGGTTTTTTTTTCAGTTTACATATTGACAAGTTTCAGAACACAAAATAAAGACATATTGCATATTAGCCACACTTGTTTTAGCCCCTGGCTGTCTGTGTACATGATCCCCATCTAAGGCAATCTCATTTTTCTTAGCTGCTCCAGAACTTCAGGCCTGCTTTAACAGTGCTGCTAATCCCTGCCTCCTGTAAAAACAGCATCTCCCAGGGGAACTTGAATTACTGGAAGAAGCAAACACTGCTGCTTGGCAAACTGTGCAGAGACACAGAGTGATTTTTAAAATGATTACTGGTGATATCAAGTGTTGAATAACTGCCCTGCTTATCACCTAAATTACTTTTAGCTCATACTGCAGGTCATTCACAAAGTCTAAATCTAATATTGCTTTGTCTTTTGTGTCTCAAGCCTGTAACCTCAAGAATGTGGTGCTCTGATTGGTCTAATCTGTTCTGCCTGGTGAAAGAAACAGCTTTATCATAGGAGGTGAGCTTCTTAAAAAATAAACCAATATTTTGGTCCTTAGACATTCATGTTGATTTTTCTGGGGAATGTCAGGATGTTATGGGCTTGCAATTAGACATGTTTAAACTGTCTAAACTCTCTGATTCTCAGAATTTCATGTTCCCAGATATGACCTTCATGAAGGTGAATGTGAATGGAGCACAGTTTGTCTCTGTGTATTATTCCTATCAAATATGCACAAGTTTTCTGCTTCCTGGAGATACAATACCCCACACACCTTTCTGTTCCAGTGGAGGTCACTCAATCAGCTCTCTTTGGTCACACTTTGAACTGAAAGAAATCACTTTTTTTTTTCAGACAAAGGCTTTCTCCAATGTTTTCACATTTTGAAGTAGTGGGTTCTTCTGAGTTTATTATCTTTTCACCATTTATGGTTGTTTACTTTTCCTTGCCTTTTAAGAACAACCCAAAGAGAGCTGTTCTACTTTTGATTGCAGTTGGTGCCTCAAACAACAGCACTATCAGGTTCTCACAGAAGGCACCAACCAGGCATTTTTTCTGTGTTGAAGTTAGTTGCTAGCACAACTTTTATCCTTTTTAGTGGTTTTAAACAGCAGAGAGTGATGGTGACAGACAGAAAGACAGCAAAACAGCAAAAGGACATCCTGCCCTCCAAAGTGACCTTCACATGTAGACTGGATGGGTAAATTGAGAGATTTCCTATTTGTATGACTACTCTGCAGATCTGCAGTGGTTTATTGGTAAAAAGGATTGATAATCAGATTTGATCTCAGAATAAATTATATTCTCCTGAAAATAAAAGCTGGCAAAGAGTAGGGGACTCTGGGCCTGGCTGTTGGCCCTCACCCTCTGGAGGTGTTTCAGGTCTGATGCCTTCCTGCCACTACACTGAGAAAATCCTGTGAAAGAGAGCACAGGAGGGGGAAAAAACAAACAACAAAAAAAAAGGTGAAATGGATATTTCAGACAAGGGGGATGGGTGTGACTGCAAAGATCTGTGGGTTATTCAGAGCTGCCAGGGTGAGTTAATCTGCTTTCCCTGTGGTGTGTGGATCCTTCTTGCCCTTCAGCTAAAGATGCTGCACAAGGTGCCCAGTGCTGGTGAGACCATCACCATCAGCCATAATGTGCAGAGAACACAGATTGGCTCAATTATACACAAGTTTTGGCACCAATTCAGTGGCTTCTGTACCATGTGCAAACACTGAAATGGTTTGAATGCTCCACTGTGAGATGTTTGTGCTGCCTCCATGCCTGCACATAAAGTGTAGCCTTCATGTAAAGATCATGGTTATTGAAGGTGGACAATCAATAATTTTGTCTAATTAGAGAGTGAATTGACCACTGGGCCCAGGGATTAAAATTTCCTTTTCTGTAAACTAAGAATTACAGTCACTGATTTGTATGACAGCCGTGAATGTTATTCTCTGTCATTTAGCCAAATATATTTTAAAATAATCACCCTTTTCATAAGCATGTAAGGGTACACAAATTTTAACTCAAATTGCTGTAATTACATCTAATCTAGTCAAATTCATTTTTATTAAAGTTCACACTGTGAGACTAATGAACCTAAAGCACTGAAATCCTTCTCATTACACACAGTTAGATCTATTTACTGAATCTGCATTGTTTCATGCCCAGAAGGTGAAAGTAAAAAAAAAAAACCCACACCACCAAGATGCAAAACACATCTTCTCAATCATTTCCCCTACATGAAACAGTTTAAACCAACTGTGTTCCAGCAGACAGGGGGATGTGAGCAACGTTTCCCTCACTGGGTTTTAATGTGAGGGAATGGTTGGCTGATGAAGGGTGGCTTAAAGGATAATGAAACTGGAAGGAGAAACCTCAGCTGCTGGTGATGGGCAGGGATTTCATGCAGAGAGCTGAGACACTTCTGGAACTGATGTTTCCAGAAGCTGAAGAAAAGATACAGTCATTCTAGCTGACACACAACTGTCCTTTCATATTATTTCCCCAAACCCTTTAGGCGGGGAATGATCTTCTAAAAAACCACTCACAAGGTCACTCTTCCCCTGTTCATCCAATTCCCCCCTCAAACACGTGCTCCCACTGGCCAACAACAATAAAGAGGCTGAGGGAGCTGCACTGGGGATGCACATGCAGCAAGGAAAATGGGTGTATTAGCAAGGAAAATGGGTGTATTTCCATCTGTGCTGGCCTTCACAACACAGTGAATCCATATTTTGGAGGATTGGCAGATATATTACTGAGCAAAGCAAAATAAAATCACAGGTTTTTTTTTCCAACACACGAGTTTCATCATGATCCCTTTGCTCAAAAGTCCAAGTAAATAGATCTTCCTGTGTGATTGTGAAGAAATGTTTTGATGTTCAGGAAACTGCTTTGCTTTTCCCTCCAAAGAAAGCCAGGGCAGACAAGACTGCAGAAATGAAAATCACTGTCAAATCTCCTAAATTTCACCAGTCAGTTCCCCAGGCAGGGATTACCTATTTACCTCACTTCACTTCCAGAGCTCTCTCTTGAGAAAGGAGCACAAACAGGATGCAAAGGGACTGAATTTCCAAATAAAAGCTCCTCCACAGGTAACAAAACCTTATTTTGCCGCATAATCAATGAGAAGTGTCCTGTGCTAATGACATTTCTGCACCTGGCAAAGAAAGACCACTTCTCATTCCACCCTCTTGGTGCCTCCAACGCAATATCCAATTTTTCCATGGCTTTACATTCATGATAAGAGCTATCAAAATAGATTATCTCCTCACCTGCCTGAAGGGAATTTCTTTTATACATCATATTTTGTGTTGGGCAAAATACAGAATTTCTTTTTTTCCTCCATCAACATTTTCATTGACTTTTTTTGTGGTGGTTTTTTCAGTCACTTTTAGCCACCGATAATTATGGATTATCCAACGCAAATCCATCAATAAAGCACTGCAGATAACTCCTCAGTAATGAGAATACATAAATTCCTCACTCAATAGGTTATGCAATCAGTTCACTGCTTAAAAAAAAACCCAAACATGAGGTACTGCAATCTCTACAACAATTCATTTAGAATGGAATTTGTTAATGTTGGAAGAGATCCTTGACTGCAATAAATCAACAAAGCCTCCATGAATCAATGTGCTGACACTGAATTGAACTAGGTGATAGTCAGCCTGCAGTTCTTTGTAAATAAAAGTTCCTTTGCTATCATGACAATCATTCCAAATTTATTGAAGTACTTCTTTTTTTCGGAAGAAGTTTATATGTTAATTTAAAATGGCAAAATATTACATCTCTGTTTGCAGAACATAAAATGAGGATTTTTTTTTTCCTTACATGGCTGGAATTATTCAGTTTCTCTCTCCTTTTTGGCTAGCAATGGACAAGACAATCATGGCTCTGCTAAACTGAAGATGTGGCCCTGTGATATCCCAGACAGGGGATGCAGTCACCTGTGACTTGCTTCCAACATTCCTGCCGGATTTCCTTTCCATGGATACTCTGATGGAGGAGAAGAGTAGAGGGTCTTCTATAGGGTCAGAAGACTGATTCCAGCTGTGGGGCTGAGAAAACTTTGAGGTTTTACAGTTTATTTTTGACCTTTATGCTGTGCTGGGCCTTTTTCCCCCTCTGCCAGTTATTTTCCTCATTGTCACTTGACTTTACTGCATCGTTAATGGCCTCATTTTGGGGAATTATGTGGCAATTTTGCAGCAGACTGCACATTTTATGTGTTACACACATTCCAGAGCTGCAAAGATACAATTTCACAAAGTCCCAAAACATGTTGAAACCATTAATCTAGGATTAATGGGTGAAGGGTGAGAGAAAAAAAGGAATAATTCAGTGAAGACTCTTTAATCTCTTATGTTCTGTGATTAAACCCTAGAGAGATGTTAAGGAGAAGAAAGAGCTGTTGTCTCTCAGCTTTTTGCCTCTAGACTGAATAGCACAGAACAAGAACCTGCCCAGGTGAGAAAAATTAATGGTGAATGTTTGGTTTTGACATTTTTTGCAAACATCCTGGTGTCAGCTCTAATATACACACCCCCAAATATATCACAGCACACATTGCATAAAAAAGTTAACAACATCCTGCCTTCTTTTTTAGCCCTCTATGTACAGAAGGCTACGAAACCATCTCATGTATGTGTGCTTTCAATTAAAATTTCCAATTTCCAGGTCCAGTGCTTTTTCTCCACGAGCACAGGAGACAGCCAAGAGCAGGGAGAGAAATCTCCATGGAGCTGGACCTCTGTACTCATTATGGGCTGGTTAGCAGGTACCTGCTATTCACCAGCTTAGAAAACAATTTGAAATTCAAGCAAGTCTCAGCAAGGACCTAACAGAGAGCATCAGGCAGCCAGCCAATTTCATGTGCCTCATCTTTCAAAGATTTTTGCTCTGATGCTCTCCCTCAGCAGCACACACCAATTTTTTCTCCCTGCTTTCCTTTCTGTATTTGAAGGGGAAATATGTTACTATTTAAAATGTCTCCTAACTGGAGATTTTAATGCACTGCAATGATAAAAATTACTTATCAAGATATGACTTAAGAATAAAAGAACACGTTAATATGGAAAGCCAAGGTAAATTTCCTCTTCCAAAAAGCAAAATGTTAGTGAAAAGTCTGTTTGGGCCAAATTAGTTTGAAAACCTGGCATGTGATATACAAGATCTCTGAGCACATAATTCCCAGCTTTTCTCAGGTATTTATTGTGCTAACAGTGTGAAATTACCTTCACTTGGGTAGCATTTTGAGAGGTGCTTTATGATGAGGATGATCCATTCAACATTTCTGATTTAGACTGTTTTAAAAGCAGGATTGAGGCCTCATGGCATTCTCAGACACATAAAACCAAATCTTCTCAGGCTCAGCTGAGCCTTTCCTCACTCCCAGGGGTGAAACGCACACAGTTTCAAAGCTTTGAACCTCTCATCCTAAACCAAGTGATCTGATATTAACCTGGAAGCAGGAAAAAGAGTTTCTGCAGTTGGTGTTTGGTTTTCACACCTTTAGGTTTGGCTTAGTTATCCTCTGGTTAGGGATGGTTTGAAAATTTCAATTTTTAACTCAGAGCTTACCTGCTACAGAGCTTTGTTGGCTCTAGGGTCATAAAGAAATCCATTCAATTTTTCCTCCCACTGATTTACCTAAATGTTGCAAGTCCTCACTGCTTTTGGGCAGCCTTCACTTTTTGGCTTTGACCTTCTCCTGCCACTTAAGGCTTGAGTGTGTGGTTCTATTCTGGTGAAATGCAGAGATCAAATTAAACAAGACCAGAATCACAACCATGTGAATACCTATTAAATAGCAGGTCTAAGGAAATACAATGAAAACACACACAAGAAGAAAAAAACCCTGATACTCTGAGTTTTATGTGTAGATGGAAGTGCAGTGGGAAGTTTTGACTTCATATGTGTACTGATGTAGTAAATTAAATTGGTCAGGGTAGCTCCAGGGAGCTAGCAACATTTTTCCTTAAGGATATAGAAAATGTCATATTTTCATTCAGAGATGCTAATGCTTTGCTACTCTTTCAGCATTTTGTATGTAGTATTAACTGCAACTCGTTGCAGGCCAAAAAAAGAAAAAGTGTTAATTTGTTTTACTCATAAAAGTATAATGCAGAATAATAATTCATTAATGTGTGCAGAAAATTAAATCCTGTGTCTGTATCTGAAGAGACACAGGACTGAACCTCCTCATTGACTGAATTACTGGAGCTACTCCAAATAATCTGCATTTTTCAGGCCTTGCACTCCCTCACTATAAGGACAGCAGATAACAATTACAATGAAACAGTAGTACTGCACTTGACATGTGTGGAGCAGGGTTTCAGGAGAGGACAAATGTAGATACAAACCAGAAACTATTTTTTTTTTCTTTTTTTCAATCCCCTAAATTACAGTTTGCGGTCTCAGGGTGCAGGGTTTAGCCTGACACACCTGTGCTATGTTCAGCCCCACAAAGATAAAAACAGCTGCCAGATTTGAGGATGGCAGAGAAATCCAGCTCAGAGAATTCAAATATTGACCCCCCCCGGGTAGGTGTGATCCTTTTCTGCTTTTTAGGGGCATTCAAGGTGGTCCCATTAATGTGCTCTCCCGGGAGCACAGAGGAATCCTCATCCTTCCTCTTTTCCTGAGGCACAGGACATCTTTGGTCTTTTGCTTCACATGGAATGGGTGTTTGGGTGTTTGGAAGTGCTCTGTGACTTGCAGCATGCCTTTGTGTGTGAAGATGTTCCTGAATTACATATTTTATATATATATATATATATATATATCTATCTCCTCGTTCTCAGTGTGTGCAGGAGACAGGACTCAATGATCCAAGGAATAGTTTCCAATCCCATGTTCTCCAGTATCCAGAAGTATAAAATTGCTGGCAAATGAGGAATGGCATTTATCTCGACAAAAGTAGTCCTGCACACTTCAGGTGAGTGCCTTTATTTTAGCCTATGATCCCATGAACCAACACAAATAGGCACTTCTGAAGTAGAGTTCCATTCATTAAACTACAGTTTAAAGGTAAAAACCTCAGATGTGTCACACCCCAAAGTCAGGACATTCACTTTAAAGGAATTTAAAGACTCTCCGGGTCAGGTGCCGACAGCTACAGCCGAAAGTTGGGTGACATTATTCCAACCAGTGATACTTGGAATATAAATAAGAAATGTCAAATCATTCCTTTGCTGTTCACTGGCAGGACACCAATTAGAAGGCTTCATCCAGTTTTTTGACATTACTCTTCAGGGAAGATGTGGACTGATTAAAAAAAATTCTACAGGTGAGCGAGAAATATTAAAGTTCTTGTAAGGCAAGAACTACACAGAAGAGCTAATGAAGGCTAAATGCAGGTTAAATTTTAAAAGGCCAGGGAAAGAGAAGTAGGAGAAAATAGATAATAACACTTCTCAAGTGTGTGGAAAGATCTTAGAGAGGCTGTGGATGCAACAAGAAACATGGATTTACCTCCCTGCAAGAAAGACTGAAGGAAGAGCAAGGCTTGACCACAGCTTTGCCCACAGTGCAGCAAAAGGAGGCAGCTCCAGAGGATCACTCTTCCCAAAAAAAAAGGCTTCTTGGTGTTGAAAGCAGGGTGCTCAACTGTGCCAAATCTCTGCTTATTTCAATATCTGCTGGCAGAGGAGGGTCAGTGGCTGAAATTGTGCCCATCCTCACCCTGTTCTCCCACCTCCCCCAGTCCCATCTCTCACCCTGTGCCCTCTCCATGCTGTTGAGATTTTTTCCCTCCTGCTTCAGCAACAGACAAAACTTTGGCCCCCAAATGCAAACCAAAACCATGCCCAGGACTCTGTGAGAGCCCAGCAGAGGCTCTGCCACACCAGGGAAACAGAAGCACACACGGGCCCAGGTGCTAATAGGAGAATAAAAGTGTTCTGCATTCCAACTAAATCAGAGATTTATGATTTTGCACAGTCCCCACAGCAATCTCAAGGAATGATGAAATTATTCACTTCTTCTGCTGTTTCTCAAGCTTTTCTGGTGCCACAGCAACTGCTTATGTTGAATATTTAACCACCTTACTCCTACAGATCCCAGTTTACTGATGTTCTGACAACTTTCCTTTATCTCTCACCCTTTCATCACTCAAGGTGTGGGGAAGAAAACCCAGTCTGTGCATTATGAGCCCACAGAAGGGAAGAATGAAAGAGGAGGAAAAAGATGCAAATAACTGTGTTTGACTCCTTGCTGCTAGCATACAAGCCAGAGGGAAAACAGCCAGAAGCTCCCTAAACTGGATAAGAGAATATGTGAGAGGAGTGTGGCTGATTAAATGAAAGGAGGGACATTTAGTGAAGCCTTTAATTAGTTTACTTCATTTTGTGAAAACTCCTGCATATTTTTAAGGCCTATTTTCAGTCCTGCATTCTGGACACGCAATTGTTTGTATTTTGAACAGTTGGCTGAAGTTTTGTATTGAGTTACCAGCTATAAGGTCTCTCCTTGATGCTTTCCTGTTCTTTTTTTGCCTAAAACTTTCTCTGCAGACAGCTTAGCTAACAACACTTTGGATTAAAAAAAAAAAAATTGCCTCTTTAAAATTCAAGAACAAATACTTGCAAGCAATTTTCTTTTTTTTCTGTTCTCACACATACATGTGGAAAATGGAAGCTCTAGGAAGGTGCTGCTTCATCTTACCCAGAGAATGCCTTTAAGAGAAAGGACCTCGAGCCCATGTTTCATTGAAGTCAGCAATTAAATATCTCAGTTTTGCTTTCTCTGGCTGCAGGACTGACATAAATTTCCAGTTTCTGAATTCTTCCACCTATCTGTTTCAGGAATGCCTCCTATAGCTCTTCTTCGTTGTCTTAGAATTAAAAAGGAAAGCAGCACTTTTTAAATTCATAATGAATAATGGATGAGAAAAGTGTCTTGTCAATCATTTTAAAGAAGACTGAGGTGGTTATAGCCCATAATTACTAAATTAATGAAGTAATTACTTTTCAAATTGATTTCTAATTTCCTAATATAAACTAAAACTTCCCATGGTTCTTAATGGAACAGGAATAATTAACGGTATCTATAAATTAAAATTACCCATGCTGTATTGCATACTTTGAGGAGATGGAATACAAATTTGTTGCTTTCTTTGCATGGAAATGGATCTTAGTTTGAATAAACCTCAAACCATTCCTTCCTTTCTGTGGATTCTGTCAGTTCACAACAGCAGTTTATGCTGTCTGCTGCCCTGAGTTTCAGAATTCTCCCTGATGCCACTCTGGGCAAAAAGACCTGTGGGTAACACAACACATCTGGTGACATGGACAGTGATGAGAAAAGCAAGGAAAAACATCAGTTCTCCATCAGGTCAGAAAAGATTGCTGGAAATATTCAGGCATCACAATCACTTCAGTGATGTATTGCCAAAGCTGTCTCAATTCTCTCTGTCAAAGCACAGCTGTCATATTGAGGATTGTTTTGTTGGAGAGATGTCAGATACCTCAGGATATGGCCTGACTTCATAAAATCTAAAATTTGCAGTTTGGGGAAACAGTAATATCTTCTCTTAAGTGATAGAATTAGAAAAACAAATAAGTTTGTGGGCCCTTACAGTGGCAAGGAAAATAATTTCTAGAATTATGACTTTAGCTAATTGTACAAAGATTTTTTTTCCCTTTAATGTTTGTGCTTAAAGAAAAATAACAGAATATAAGAACTAATGAGAGCATTTTAGGCAGCTTTCCTTATCTTGATCTAAATAATTTTTAGAATAGGAGAGCACAGGTGCATTTTGAAAGACTGAAAAGCAACCAGCCTTGTTCAAAAAACACCAGGACAACCGACAGAAGTATTTTAAATCATTACAATGCATTCCCCTGTTTCAGCTACCATAAACACTGCAGACATTTTTTGAAATTACAGAAGTAATAGGCATTTATAGAGCTAAAATTCTTTACATGTTTAGCATGTAAACCCATTCCTATCCCTATTTAGGGTAGAATTCCTATTTATTCCTTAAATTACTTGCAGTCAAAAATCTCTGTGCTCTCCTCTGGCATGTCTGATGCTGCTGATTAACCCAAGGAGACTGAAGTGTGATGGAAAATCCTCTGAAGTTTGTTTCACTCTTCTGGTTTGATTGGGCAAGCAGAAAAGCAGCAGATTGACAGGATGCCAGCCTGCATTTCCCTGTGAGCTGCATTTCCATCTGGGTGGCTTCCTCCTCCCCACCAACCAGAGATCTTTTTGCCTGTTCCATTTCAAGTATCCTTTAGCACAGGAAAGTGATTTAGGGGCAGTTATTTGTTCTGATTATGTTGCTTTGCAATAATACTAGTTCAATACTGAAAGCACATTGGTTGGGCTTAGGACCTGAAGTCTGGACAAAAAATGTTTATTTCTTTTGGTTTGGGTTTGTTGGGTTTTTTCTCTCAGGCAGAATCCTCTGCCAATGGCAAGTTGGGGGCTCTGCAGGACAAAACTGTTTCTGTTTCTTCAGGAGGCACCACGTTTTATTTCAGCATCCTTACAATTCTGCAGCTTTGTTTTACCTCTCCAGCTTCTGTCTGTGTGAAGACTCAACTTTTCCCACTGGCTGACTTTATCTTACTTGTCTTATTTGTGTCCTGGTGTCATTTTCTGCCAGCTGAATTACAGGGTTGAGCCTTCTTGTCAAACCATAATATCCAGCTCTTGTAGGCTCTCCACAATCCTATTTCTCTCCCCACAGTAAGACATCTTTCTCAATGATAGAAAAATCACCCCAATACCCAGAATGCCGTGTTCCGATGTTAACTTGAAAATTGACTTTTCTTTTAATCTTCATTGTCAAAATTTAAATTTAAAACCAAGGGCGTCCTAAGGGTTTGGACATTAAAAATTAACTCGATAAAATTACTATTTTCAAATGTCAAGAGGTGTTAAAATGAGTTAAAAATGATTCTATTTGGCAGCACTGCAAAAAAAAAAAAAAAAGTGGAATTTTTCTGCACATCTTGATTAGAAAGCAAAAAAACTTTAGAAGCCAAAATCTCCTTCCAATATTTTGTTGTTTATAATTTTTTTTCCCTCTGGCAAAAAGAGCTACTGGGCCAGTATCCTTCATTGGTATATCATATAATAACAATGCAGTGAACTAAACATGTTCTAATTCATCACTTCAGGGTTACTTGATTGGCCACACAGTCCATTCCTTGAACAAATATTGATTTGCAGGGGTTAGGAAGTATTTCAAGTTAAAGCTTTTTGTTGGACTATGGGTAGGAACTCAGAGAAAAGGAAGAAGTCACTGCACCAAAAGGGACAACTGCATTGCCCTTTGACAGCAAATTTTGTGCTTGATATTGCAGATTTTTCTACCTCTTGACCTTGACACAATCATTTTTGGGAAAAAGCCCTTGGTCTGTAGTAAGAATTATTGTCACTTCCAGGGTTTTGCACCACAGCTCCTCATTAGCTGTAATCCATGGAGATGGAAATAGGAAATCTCCCCTAAACTGAGAGTTCTGCTGCAGTCTTGATGGATTTCTATGATCCCGCCTCAAAATCTTAACAGCCCAACACAGCCACAGCTTTGAGGGCAAGGCTGGACACAGGGTCTGGCCAATGCTCTGATTTCTGGTTGTGTTTTCTTTGCTCACTTTGCTGACCTGAGCCAGCTCTGACACCAATGGCAAGATCCTGGTGTGGGGCAGAATCCCAGGCACCTTGTGACAGGGATTTATAGGGAAGCTTGGGATTGTATTAAAGCAAGGAACCAAAAGGCTGAATTTGCTTGAATTCTTTTATTTCCTGCTCTGAGATGGACCACTGTGAACCAGTTCAGAGCCTTCCTCTAGTTTGTGAGGAGAAAAGGTGATTTTTTATCAAGGTACCTCAGAGTTTCCCATCAAGGAGGAAAAGTTGTGTCTAATGGAGGGTATTTGCCCTCCTTTCAGCTTCACAGCACTTTCTGAGACAAAATTATTCAAGTGGCAGCACTAAATCATGTCACTTTATTTAAAGACACATAATATTTTGGCAATGATTGGTCTCTCAGGTAAGTAGGTAAAAATCCAGTTATTTTCTATTTGCACTTGGCTCCCATATTT
Organism: Pycnonotus jocosus; assembly: GCA_013400435.1. Taxonomy (NCBI): domain Eukaryota; kingdom Metazoa; phylum Chordata; class Aves; order Passeriformes; family Pycnonotidae; genus Pycnonotus; species Pycnonotus jocosus. Next base: position 6,051 of record VWYP01017418.1, on the reverse strand, counting down.
ATTTATTGAGGTCTGACTCTGGGTGCTTGTTCTGGTCCCTTCCATAAACAAACAGCATTCTCTTTCCTTTTTTAGAAACTAATAATGCATTTTGAGAAACTAGGAAAATGCATTTTAAGAGTAAACATGGATAAAAGAGCAAACAGAGTTCATGCCTAAGAATGCTGTTTGGCTTGCAGATTTGTAAAATCTCTGAGAAATAAAGGCTGACAAAACCGTTTCGTTTCTCTACCTTCCTGTGTTGGATTCTGGATCCCTTTGGAGGCTCCTGACTTCCAGAGCAAGGTATAAAACTCCTTGTTTCAATTTCCTGTAGTCAGAAGAGAGTTCCTGTGTTTATCTCTTCACTCTCCTGGTGTTGAGAAGGGCAGAGGAGCCACAGACAAGTTCCCACTCTCTGGCATCACCGGGAATTTTCAGTTTTCTTGGTGTCTTGTTCATGCCCCAAAAATGGATTGCATCTGTTCTTTTGAAAAGGAGAATGCCCACGGAAAGTGCACATCCAGGGTGGTGGATATGGGGCAGGCAAAGGACAAGAGAAATGTACATTTCTATACAAAAATGGTAAATGTAAAATGTAGCTGCTGAAACTAAGTAAGCTTTTTTATGTCCCATTTCAAAGTGCAGATACAGACTAATTTCTACATGGTCAGAACTCAAATAAATGCTTATTTGCTACAAAATTTGGGCATCTTAAGTAATGTGAGACTCATTGTCAGAGGATATTACACTGTTTGAGGAAAAATTTTGTTCTTTGCCATATAAATGTAGTAGTTTTATGAAATATTTTATAGAAAAGATGTGTGTGTGTGTGTGTGTGTGTGTGTGTGCATATTGTGGGTAATATCTGCAGTTCTTAGGGAACTGCCTGAATCACTCTAATTCAGCTATTTCAGACACTTTGTTAATGCTGTATGAAAAGGATTTCTGCAGTTCCAAGGCATTGGATAGACAGATGATCCTGTGCCTTAGTAAGAGAGGAAACCATTGTCTAAGAATCTCTGAATTTCTCGGTTGTCTACCAGGTTACATCAGAGAAATCCCATTTGTAAGAGAAGCTTAAAACAAGAGCTCATCAGTGATTAATTATTAAAGTGCAGATTGCTAGGCTGGAGTTCTGCAGTTTGCAGCCATCTGTCTGACAAAGTTTGTCCTGTCATTAAGTTCTCTATAAAAGTGATGATGATGCTCTTCAGAATCCAGACAAAGTGCTAAGCTGATGGGAAGGAAGGAGAGGAGTGTGCAGTGAGGGGTTTGAGCATCTCCTCAGCAGATTCTCTGAGGACACAGGGAGTGTTGGCACCCCAGAGAATTCTGCAGCCCTTCAGAGGGACCTGGGAAGGTTGGAGAGATGGGATCATCTGAAATTCCACAAATGGAAATGCAGAGTCCTGCACATGAGGAGAAATACCCAGCACAGGCTGGGGACCAAACTGCTGGAAAGCAGCTTTGTGAAGGACCTGGTGGACAAGAGGTTGCTCCTGGACCTCAGAAGGGGTGGCTGAAANTGCACATGAGGAGAAATACCCAGCACAGGCTGGGGACCAAACTGCTGGGAAGCAGCTCTGTGGAGAAGGACCTGGTGGACAAGAGATTGCTCCTGAACCTCAGAAGGGGTGGCTGAAATAATCTCTCATTCACTCAAAAAAATAAAACCAAACCAAACCAAAAGAAATTCAGGCTTTTGCAAACTCTCAAGGTCAGGCCCTGTGACATTCCCCTGTTGAGAGATGTTTGAGTCAGATGTCTTGAACAGGAATAGTGTTGGAAGATTGTCAACAGTAGTCTTCTAAATTATTTTCCCAGTGAGAGTTTTAAAATCCAGAGGGCGATTTGGACTGAATTTAGGGAGGGCTTGGAAATCAAATCAAAATTTAGTGGTTTGTAAGCAAGGTGAATGGCTTTCCTCTCCTAATTGAAGATCAAAATTAAAACCCCGATTTTTAAACCTGAACCCTGGCAATTGTCTAAATTGAGGCATCAAGGCATTTTATTTCCTCTGTGGGCTATTTTTCCCCCCACAGAAGCAACTCCCTAAGTCTTTTAGACCAGAATTAAAACAAGCATTTTAAGCATCTCCCAGTGAGTTGAAAAGCATTGATTTCAGTTTTGGTTTGTTTTTTTTTTCCCAAGAGCCTTAATTTCAGACAGCTGCTTTCAAAGCACTGTGAGTTGGAGTCTGGTCCAGGCTAGCTGCACTCTCAGCTGCATTTGGTACTCCAGGGGCTTTAGTTCCACCTATCAATAATTCCATTGAGTCCACTCTGAAAGTCTGTTGAATAATGACAGAGAGCAATATTAATCTTTGTAATGATAAAAAAGGTGTGCAGTGCTGTTCTCAGATTTGTTTATGTATGTAAAAAGCTGAGTTTTTCACATGGTTAACATGAAAGTCACCTCAGTGACTGTGAGCCCACAGTGGCTACAGCACTTAAAGCCATGGTGGTGTGGACAAAACACGTGTGTGATCATCAGCTCCTTCCTGATCCTCACCCCACACAGAATAAGGATTTTCACACTGAATAGATTGCATAATCTGTACCACATCGTGCCAGTCACAATTTCCAGTTTGTTTCCTGACATGTTTTAATGTGGAGAAGTGTTAAAAAAAAATTTAAAAATCAGGGAATGACCTTATCAGTTGTCTTCCCAGCTGCACTCCAGGTTTGGAGCAGCCAGCTCAGAGAGACTCCACACTGAGGGGAAAAACAACCAATTAAAAATATCCAAATTAAAAACTCTAAAACAGCAACCCAAGCACTGGGTGAGAGGAGGAGAGGGTAAAATCCTGAGCTGGGCATGGCTGGGTGGAGCTGATGGCAGGTCAGGGTTTGGGCTACGGACCTGTATGAGCACAGCAAAGCTGTGACATCTGCTAGAGCAAGGCCTGCAACATCCTCACAAATATTTGTGTGGAAATATCACCATTCCACTCACTGGGAACGCTTTAAAAACTTCTGGCCTGACCCTCTGCTGTGTGGTACTGCTGCCAGCACAGCCTCACTGGCTCTATTTTTCATTCTTAACTGGGAAAATCCCTTGGGTGTCAAGTTTGCAAAACCTTTCCTCCCTATAAAACCAGCTAAAGAGTGCTTCATAATTCTCCTCTGCTATATCACACAAAAGCAGAGCTGCAGATTCTGCTAAAGTTTTATTTTCCATTGCTCTACACGCAGTCAATGTGCCAGGTTTTTTTTGTTTTGTGACTTGTTGCAGAGGCACAACTCTTCCTGCTGCCTCTTGGAATCTTTCAGTTTTGCTCTCTTTTGAAAGCTTTCCCACAAAGAGGCTGCCTGACTGGTGCTGACATATTTCAGGCAGCTGACAATTTGAACTGCTGTGAGCACAGGCTTCTGGCCAGCCAGCAGCACAGGCAGCTGCTTCCCTATTGCTCTTTACTTTGTATTTTTTTGCTTTATTCTAAATGAAACCACAGATCAGGCTCTGGTGGGCCACAAGGGATGACACAAAAGGTGCACTGATATCGTGGGGCAGTGAGCACGGGCCTCTCATGGCAGAGGAAGAAGAAGAATTTCTCTGCCTCACTGATTTTTAGCAGACTCACCTACAATAAGTACAGGACACACAAGGGCACAAGGGAGGTATTGCAATATGTGGGAATCAATAGCTGGAGCACTGAAAATAGAGTGGCAAAGAGTTATTTTGAACTCTTTTTAACGGGGGAAATGGAAAGGGAATCGGATCTGACACTGCCAGGCTGACTGAGCATTGCTATTTTCCCATAATGATGTATTTTATTTGGGAACACCCCCCAAAAAAGAGTAATTTGCACAACCTCGTGCTACATGCTGTCTCTGGATTAAAGTTCTTCTTTTTCCTCTTATATTTGGGATTTTATTAGAGTGTCCTCCCACCAACTGATGTTTTCTTCCTTTCAGACAGTGTCATATGTGATGCTTCAAAGATCCAGTGCTTATTCATATTAAAGTCACTTCAACACTGTTACCCAGCTTTGGTAATAAATGTGATTTGAACCATCATCTTTTTCTCCCTAGTGGAAAAATTACAGGCCAGGTTGCAAAGATGACAGCATCCAATTTATGGAGTTCCCTTTGCAGGGCCCCTGAACCACTCCATTACCACTTATGTAAATACAAATATCTTCCAGTGCCATTGTCAGCACATCATGTTCCTATTAGCTCAGGGTAAATATTTAAACCCAAAAAGGTTGTTTGATAAGGTCAGGCCCGTCAATGTGTTTAATGATGCATCCATGAGCTCAACATTTGCTTAGATGCATATTCAGTTGGTATAAAATATTTGCTGGATTGGCACTGAATGCATTTACAAGCTTAAGGTAAATATCATGCATGTGTGTATGTGTAAATGCATGCAAATATGTGCAAACATAACATACAAACACATCTAAGCATTAATTTTCATGGTTAATATTTTAAATAATGGTAATATTGGTGTTAAGAGAGACTTCAATAATTAATATATGTATAAGTTATATGTATCAGCTACCTACAGAAGGCTGATTTAATTGGACCAAATTTTGTTCCAGAAATGTTTATTCCAAGTATTTTATGCAACAAACAAACAAACAAACCCTAAAGGAGAAAAGCTTAAAAATAATTGAAGAGTTTTCAAGGTTGTAATGGCTGGGGAGAGGGAAATGAAACAGAGCTGATTAAAAAAAAAAAAA
>VWYP01017415.1:0-15687 GCA_013400435.1 Pycnonotus jocosus | reverse complement strand
AAACTTCTGGGTGTTGTTTGTTTGTTTTTGAAGATGCTAGTGCATGTTGCCATGTCAAATGCTGTTGTTACCTGGTTTGAAGTTAGGTAGCAAACTTCTGTTCCTTTTTCAGTATGCTGGAAGTAGTACTCCAAGTAGAAACGACTAGACAAAGAAAATAAAATCAAATGGAAACAGGAAAAAAGACACCTTTTATAAGGCTGAAATCGAATCAGTGTGGCCTAAAAAATGAGGCAGAGATGAAATAATGAGTTCTGTGTGACCTAACTTTGCTGCATTCCCTGCAAATAGCCATACAGAGAGAGCTGCTGGAAGATTTCTGCTTCAGGTCTGGGTTTTTGCTGCGCAGGGGAGAACAGAGCCAGCAAATCTGTACCAAGGTCAGGGCAGGGTTGTAGTATGCTCCCAACTGCTGAATAGCGCCTTTCTGGGGGGAGAATAAAAAAGCCTCGTTACATTGTTCCTTTCCTCCCATTCAGCCGTGAAGTTCTCAGCTATCCGTAAAACTGGTCTGCTCACCCAAATAAATGACCTGATTTTTGAGGATATTTATTCTTAACAAGAGGGGGAAAAAAAGCTTCAGTTCTGGTTTTTGCTAGTAAAGAGATAGGTTTTACTAGAACGTGTATGCCAATTATGTTAGATGGTAAAATAGATCTCAGCCATTAACTTTATCAGTAGTACTTTGTTCATTATTAAGCATTTGTTTACCTTTAAAATATATCTTTGTGAGAGAAGAAGTCGAGTGAGGTATTTGACAAAGACTGGTTTCTCGTGCACTATAAAAATCAAAATTATCATCGAATCAGCTGAGCCTTTTTGCAAGAGTAGGAACATATCTGGGTTGTCTGTGGCCCTGTTTTTAAGTCTCTTGAGGGCATGGAAACCAATTAACAGCTAAATCTAACCTGTTCTTCAAGGGCAAAGGAGAACTTTTAAATAGAATTAATAAGGAATGTATTATAATATTTCCCTCATTTGAATAGGGGAGCAATTAGTAAATAAGATGACCAATCATAATAGACAGCAGTGTCCTGTAAAGGGCCGTGGGGACCTCCCGTGACTCTCATTGTAGGAAAAATATTGCATTCTAGAAAATGAGGGTTTAAAGAACTAATGTAGTGTGTCATTACTGTGGTGGTTTTTTTCTCTTGTGTCATAAAAAGTGAGAAAATATTTTCAGAACATCTTAGGTAACAACTGACAGCACCTCAGAGTCTGGAGATACAGTGTATGCTTGGCTGTTTCTGTGCAGGTCACAGATTTCTCTTTAGATGCTGAGCTATCAAAGCTGTGGTGCTATGTTGATTTAAGTCAGAGTGACTTTATTGGCTTTGTCTAGTACTCTAGGTCAGAGCTGTGATTCTAAATTTATTGTCTCATGCTTATTCCTACAATCTGTCCCCAGAGTTCTGTTTTAAAATACTGGATTTGGCTCTTGTAGGATACATGGGGTTTTGGGAAAGGATTTCTCATGAATGGGATCCAGATGAAGATATTTAGTTTCTGAAGTCTCTAGGAAAAATGCCAGAATCATTACAGTTTTTAGAGGTTACCTGTAGGTAATTTAAGACATTGCTTTTTGCTGCCAGAAGAGTTGTCAGATGAATACTTAATGATTCCATCTTGAATTCAAATGCCCCAATGAGATGTTGAAAATGTCTAACACCCAATGAAAAGTTTTTAAGAATGTGCAGATGTAGACCCAAAACACTCCCCCAAAGCAGCTGTAATGGAAAGTAAGGCTGGTGGAATGTATATAGCTGGATTGGCCTGGAGAACATGCAACAAAAGCTTGGAGGGGGAAATTTCTCAGTGCTGGAACAGAGATCAACATTTAGGACACTTGTCACCAAGACTGAAAGAGCAGATGGACAGATGATTGGAAGAAGGATGTTTTATCATCCACTTTATAATGGATTCCTTAAATGATCCAACCACCAAGCTGTAGAGTTTAGAGAAGGAATTCACTAGGTTGTCCTCATGAGAAGCAAGCAGTGAGAGATAAAAAAAAAATTATGATGAAGTTCTGTCTTGGAAAAATGCATATTTTTGTGTGTATTAAATTGGATTAATATTTAATAGGAAAGCCAGTTCAACAAAGAAGTGTTTGAGAAAAAAATACTTGCGCAAATGGGGATCTGCACATATTGCTCCCTAAGATAAACACCTGTGTCTTACAAAATATTGCTTTGGGCAAGGCAAGCAGAGAAAAGAGTTTAATTAAAAGGTGGGGACTGCGTTGTAAGAAGTATGAAGTAACATGCCAACTGCCACATGAATGCAGCCTCTAGTGGTGGATGAGCTTGTAGGTGATATGCTCGGAGGAATAGCAAGGCAGAGGAAGGAGTTGCACTGCTTCGGATCATCACAGGGAGAGCAGAACAGCCGTGAGCCCTCCTAAGAGCCACTGAGTCTGGAAGCAGTGCCATGAGAGCACTCCCAGGAGAAGCTGAACGGGATTGCTTTTTGGAAAAAATCATGTAAGGGACAGAGAAATTGTATGCACTCCACAGACACTGTAACTGAGCATTCCCTCCTTATTGGCTTGTTGTGTTCTCTGTTGCAGACAGTCTGCAGGATAATTTATTTCAAATAGACAAAAGCAGAAAAATCATGCAATTGTGCAAGTTTTATTATAAAAGCTTTGCAAGTTAAGTGGACCTGAACTGCAGTAACATGGTTGACCACAGCCAGAGCTTTGCAGCCTTGAACACAATGTTCCTCTAAACTTAGACATCATGTCACAACCTCAGATGTTATGAATGCAGTGTCTTCAACAGTGAATATGTCTCATCCATTAAAGCAGAATAAAAATAATTAATTAATAAAGATATTTTGCTGTGAGGTGATCTCACACATGGTACAACAGTATCCAGGAGCAGCGTGGGAGTGGAGAAGCTGTGTAATGGAGAAGTCTCTGCAATAGGAATACCAAGAAAGGGAGGAGGAGATGGTATCTTCATTGTGAATCTGACGGCACAGGTCTGCATGCTCAGAATATGGGTCTGGGTGAATGTGTGGTCTGAACTACTCACTGGTTTCATGGCAAAAAAAAAAAGTTTAAGTCCTCTTTGTGAGCAGTTGTGGATGTGATTTCCAGATGTAAAAGTACTTGACTTGCTATATGTGTTAAGAGGGTTATGAGTAAGCATTCTGAAGTCTAAAGGAATACCTTGTCCTTGAATAATGTATTAATTATTTATGTAAGTAATTATTTGTTAAACTGCTTATTTTTACAACTTTATAGAAAGCCTCTCTCTCTATGGAAAAGCTGATCTTTTGAAATTTTGATAATCCTTGTAGAGAGCTGACTGGTAAAAACTTAACATTGAAAATGTTACGGGAGTTGAACAACAGGAATAGGATAAGGAATATGAGTACCAAAAGAATGAGATGTCTTTTTATTTGCTCCCATACATAATCTGTTTAATGAATAGGTTCCCCTTAAATTTCATAATAATATACAGCTGCAAAACAGTTCATATTCTCTTGATGCAGTTTGTGATAGTAGAAATCACTCTGCAGAAACAAGACCAAACTGTATCCTGGAACACAACCTAATTATACAGGACACTTGGTGTATCCTGTAAGGCTTATTCAAGTGAGAATTTCTGTAAAATGTTTTTTCCAAAGAAGAAAATGGTTTATTAACATATTAGAGACTGACTTCATAGATTCTCTTCAGTTTTATTGTTTATATTTTCACCAGATTTTACTATGAGGAAACAATTTAGAGGATAGCAAATACCTGACTGTGTTTGGCCTAGAGCATGAGGTATAAGCAGAAATTCTAATTCCCAGTGATCCTGTATTCAGTGGTTGCCATCAAATACACTCAGATAAACTCAGTATATAAAACTATGCCAGCAAATCCAGATTGGATGCTTCTCCTCTGCTGACTCATGCCCAGCAGGAAGTTCTGTCAGTTACATCAGTCATTATTTTACCTCGCACACACATTGCTTCCAGTGAGTTACGAAGATAAATCTCACTAGAGCTGTTACAGTCATGGAAACACAGAGGGAAAGGAAGTTCTCCCTTTGTTAATCCAGTATAGAGAAGGTCCAGATTCTTGCTTTTCAGGTTGGCCTGATGTGTAAGAACAGCTTTAGTGTGGAATAGCATCCAAGGGGCACAGGGGAGTGGTGGGAGCTGCAGGTGGGGTGGGCTTTGTCCCAAACCTCTGGATAAGCCAGCCAGCCTAAGCTGTGCTTTTGTCTCAGGCGAGAGCAATGTGTTGAATTCAGGCAGCAGATGAGGTTATGTTTGCTAGAGTGGTACTTTGAAATTAAAGCCCAAATTACACCAGGAAATACTGTAATTCAAAAATCACCCATGTTAATGGAGTGACGCAGAAATATGCTTTAGTTAGTTCTTGCTGGTCAATGTTTTAGAACATTATCTCAATTTGTCCTAATTGACTTGTTCAAGTGACCTCTACTATTAAATTCTTGCTTTGTGTGATTTGTAGAGGGTTTTGCATATTACCTTTGGAATTGTAAATTTGCAGAAATCAGATGTAGAAAGTCTGCCTTTAAACTGGTAGTTGGATTTTGGAAGATGCTGACCCTGCACTAATAACACTGAATAATTTATGCAGAATCTCAATCTTAATAAAAAATTTAAGAGCCAAAGTCCAGATATCCAAAGCATTTTGGTTTTTCTGGGGCATCTTGGCACCATGCCATGGTTCTGCAGTGCCTTTTCTCCTTGCTGCAATTCATGCTCAGTAAGCTCTTGACTAGGCAGCCCCACCAAATTCTGCTCAGTTCAATCTTGAACAATTCCAGATACCATAACCATTCTTGGATATTTACTTAATTTTTAAGTAAGTAAGGTTAAAAGGTTAGAGAAGAGGTCCTAATAAAAGGTTAAAGTAGAGTCATCAAAGCTACATTCATTCTTATATTCAGAAGCAATGGTTCTGAATATACACAGAAATTGTTGGTGGAAGAGAAAATTACATAGAACTTTTGCACATTGAAGCATTACCAGAGGAAGTCCAGAAGTTCAGATGTTGGTTGGCTGTTTTTCTATAAAGGGAATATAATGTAAATTGAACCAGTATCCTATAACAGATAAGAATAAAGCAAATTAAAGAGATATTAATCTGGGAAAAGTCATTAGTGATCTTTAATAAAGTTTTGGGTATCTTCAAATGAGGCTCTTCTGGTACATTACTAATCAGAGTTGTTTTATTCATAAGGCTTTTCTGCTCTTTGTTTTCATCAAAAGTGATGTTCAGTTATCTTTGGACCAAGACTTTGGGTTATTTGTTTCATAAAATAATAAAAAGCTTTATTATTCACGAGTTATTTAAAAGAAAAGATTCCACTGGATGCTAAACATCAAATATAGGTTTTTTTTAAAATAGGAAAAGAATCAAGAATTATATCAATTGCTTTGAGATGGCAGGCAAACATATGTTTTCAAGTTATTTCAGATGTTTTGCTTCTGTTTTATTCACAAATAAGTCTTCCTGGTCTGTCATTCTGTCTTTGCAATCCCATTTCATTATGTCACCATTTCTTCCACATATCAAAAACAGGCTTACCTTTCAAAATGCAGGACAATCCCCTTCTGCATTTAAATTACTCAGTTTCTCATCAGCATCCACCTTCACCAAGCCAGTGATTATTTTCAGAGCCTCATTTTGCTTATCAGACAAGCCCTTTCATGTTTTGTGCCATTATGCCATTAACAAGAGAGTAAATATCCTCACAGGTGAGATCAGTGATTACTCCTTGTTTTCCTTCAGCTGCTTTTGTGACCTGTGCCCTGCTCCTAGGGACCTGTGGGGAGGAGCGAGGCAGGAAAAGAACCGTGGTTGTCACTTCTGAGGGCTGAAGAGTTACACAGTCTGTTGCATTCTTGTAAAGGTGATACAGCTTGGTTAAGGCTTTTTTACAGTTCAATTTCCTTGTGACTAACAATAATAAATTTGAGGAGTGTCCCACATATATAAGTATTTTACAAGTGTGTTTGTTAATATGAAATGGGAAATAGTGCCTGATGTGTTTGGTCCTACTGTTTGCTCCCTGTCACCACTGTGTAAAAACTGCTTTTGAGGTTGTTATTTATTTGAAAGCTGTGAAGGGCATTGTTTCAACTTTCTTTTTCTACAGATTGAGTTAATTTATTACACTGTGAAGGGGAAGGATTTCCTGAGGTTCACTCAGAACTCTTCTGTTGTACCTGTGGAGAAGGAATGAAGGAAATCCTAGATCTTGTTAGCCTCTAAAGGCTGCTGATTCCCACCACTTGTTCTATGAAATAAAATTAATTAAATTTAAAAATCTTTATGCTGCTATTCATGAATAATCTGCAGTGCATTGCTATATTCAGTCATTTCTAAATGCTTATTGTTTAGATATTTTGCTCATGGAATTCTTAGCAGTCTGTCACCTTACAGACTTTTTGGGTTGGAGTTTGTATTTGTGCTTTTAACTTGGTCAGTTTACTTTTAGGAAAAGGTAATTTCATCTATGTGTTAATGCTAATTTGTTGTGTTGGTGATTTTTTTGAGAAACTTTATTATTATTATTATTACTATTATTAATGCTATTACTACTATTATTAACCAAATTGCCTTCTCTTCCTGGCTAAAAAAACCACCTGACTTGAGAGCTTCAACAGATATCAACAGTGAGAATTTACAAGGTGTTGAGATATTAGCAGTGTCAGTATGATCAGGGTTAAGATTGGTAACTCATTTTTCATCCTTGTATGGTTCATGGCCTCTTTGTGGAGGCTCCAAGTTAGTGTCTTCATCTTGAATATTCCATGATGTTGAAAACTAAAGCATGAAATAAAGAATGTCATCCTTAGGGTGAAGGCATTTCCATTTAATTAGGTCATAGTGGAGTTTACAACAGAGTCAAAATGTATTTGATATCTCTGATCTTTCTAATTCCACCTGCTTGTGGTTTTGTTTACGTTTTGATACCTTATATTGCATATTTTTATGTAGATTGTAGTAGATCCTACTAGTGCTCCTGGATAATATCTTAGTAGTTTTATTTGCTTTTAGAACCTTTACAGGTGCACAGACTGTCTGCAGGGATCTGCTGCCTCATTTGGAGGAGACCCAGGATGAAGGCATAGAGCCAGCAGGTAAGCATGTAAAAGATGATCCTTGGAAATTTGAGCTCTTCTTAATTTTTTTTTAAATGTAATTTTAATGTCTATTCTAACAGGTTTTGACTGACAATTTCTTGGGGCTGAGATAATAAAAGACAAAACTAAAATAAAACTGAAGAGTCAGGGCAGCTAAAAAATTTTCAGGAGTTGTCTGTAAATTTGCATGCATTTAATAGTTTCTTCCAGTGTTTGTATTTGAGATGATGTCTAGATAAAAATTAAAAATAGCTTGATCCCATTGCGAGTCATGTTGGGTTACCTTTGGCATCCCAGCCTACTCACCAGCTGTCACGTGGGGAGGATTTGCTGCACGGTGTAATGACTGGAGGCTTTAAAGGAATATCTGTGCTTTGCTCAGTTCTGTGTTGCATCAGAGCACCAGTGTCATTTAATGCAACTGCAGTGCTGAATGGCTTGCCTGAACGTGCTGCCGTGTGGCTTAAAGGAGGTTTGCTAGGAGAACTTTCTGAGGTTCTTTGGAGGGTTTGCAGCCCTAAGAGAGCTCCCTGTTACCTTGGTGATGCTGTTGCTGGTATCTAAATGTGCTCATTGAAACAAAATATTTGTTCTAGGAGAAAACTGAAGCAGTAACCACATAACTATCTGATCCATGTAGGAATCTTGCATGGAGACTTTATACGTGTGTATAAATACATATCTGTATGGATATATAGTTACTTTTCAATAGGCAGAATTTTAATACACAGTAAGGTTCTTTCCAAGAAGTGGACTGCTAGCTATATGCTTTCAGTGAGCAGGAAATAAATGTGGATGAATAAAGGCAATAACAAACTCCTGTTTTCAAATTCACAGGGTGTCTTATTGAACTGTTTGAACCACATGCTCTCTATGTAGATTGCCACTGAGACTGTGATTCTGCAGAGTCTTTGCCTGTGTGCTTGTGAAGACTCTGACCTATTTTCCTAAGAATTTATCTGGGACAGTGGTTAATGCTGTCAGCTCCTTACCTGCTTCTGTCCCAGAGGCTGCTGCTGGTTGCAGTTTAGAGAAGTAAGCTGGGCTGTGAAGCAGTGCTCAGGCAGGAATGCACATGTCATCAGCCACTCCTGCAGAGGTGACCACAGCCTCTGCCACAAAGGTGAGGTGAACAGCTAAGAGTAGAACCCATGCCAGCTGTTCCATCATAATTTTCCTCCAAACACAAGTCACACCTCATCCATTTTAATTAAGCTGTTCCTTTATTGGTGTTTAGATATGTTTCTAGTTGATGAATCAGGAGCTTACAATTTGTTAGACTTTGTCTTCTATTTGACTTTGGGAATCTGTGGCACTACTTGTTATCCATTTAAATGGGAAACAGTGTTTAACTTGGAAACATCACACTGCTATGAAGATTCTGAGTGGTAAAGTGAGGGCTGAATTTCTAAAGCTCCTCCCAAAAGATCTTTTGTGAGAAGGAAATTCACTGTCTGGTTGAAGGGGGTCTACATTGTGTGTAAAGAGAAAAGGAGGAGATTCTGATATTTTCTAGTTGTTCCTCACTTTATAATTGCCACATTCTACAACCTGAGGAGTAAATTTATCTAATGAGGACCGCAGGTTATTCTGAGATTTTTCCCCTATTTTTCTACCAACATATAGAAGCTCATTGCTGTTGAAGCAGGCCAGATTTGGGATTTTCTAATGCATATGTAAATCCAGAGCACCCTTACTGTTGGCAGCAGGTATTATATTGACTTAAAACCAATGTGAAGTTAGAAGAGAACTCATCCATTCTGGTTTTGTACTGATGAAATCAACAAAATAATTTATGTTGGAAAAGAGCACTGGAGGGCAACTAGAACATCTTTCTGTCATAGGAAGCCTTGTGGTTTTGTTCAGCTGAGTTTTGAAAACCTCCGGATGGAAATTGTACAGCTTCTCAGTCCCTCTTCCTAGGCTGACTCACCTACTTTGTGAAATTCTTTGTGATCCAGCAAGAATTTTCCTTGCTGCAGCTCATGTCCATTGCCTCTTGTCCTTCTGCTGTGTGCCAGTGTGAAGAATCTTTTTGTAGTACCTGCTTCAGTCTTTAACAAACTGCAGGTAGATTCATTTTTTATCTTCTCCAGACTGGAGAAACACAGTTCCTGCAGGGACTCTCGTACATGGTGTGCTCCAGGCCCCTGACTGCCTGTCAGTCCCTCTTTTGGGCTTGTGCCAGTTTGCTTGTCAGGATCTCTCTCCTGCACACTGTCTCAGGGACAGCCTCAGGAGCACTGAGTAGGGGAAAATCTCTTTCCTTGGTCTGCTGGCTGTAATCTTGCCAGTGCAGCCAGGGCTGTAGTTAGCCTTCATCTCCATCGGGACACAAAACTGACTGGCAGCCAACCTGTCCACCGGAACCATAGGGCTTTTCCTGCTGAGCCAGCTGGCATCCATGGGGCTGGCCTCCCCAGAGTGCAAGACTTGGCTTCACCCCCTTGAGCTTTCAGGTTGTGTCAGCCCATTCTTCCAGTGGGCTGAGGTCTATCCAGATGGCCACCCTGCCTTTTGTCCTGTTAGTCATTTCCTCAAGTTTGCTGTCACCACTGAAGCTGGTGAGGGTGCATTCTGTTGTCCAGGACAGCAGTGCCATCACTGAACAGTGTCATTCTCACAAGTAACTCCTGAAGCATGTCACTTGGAATTAACTGCTAACAAGACTTAGAATTGCTGACCACTGTTCTTAAAGACTACTTATCCAGACAGTTTTTTTATCCACCTGTTCCTCCACTTGCAGCTGGTTCAAACCTTCCAAAGATGCTAGGCCATGTAGAAGTTGTCAAACACTGTGTTAAAGGTAGAGTAAGCAATGTGCCACTGCTCTCACCATGTCAGAGTGTCAACTCATCTTGGAAGGCAAGTGGGTTATATTTACCAGGGACAAGTCAAGGGTGGCCATTCTGGCTGGCGTCAGTCACCACTTTATAGCTCATAATGATCTCTAGGAGGGTTTGTTCTATAGCATTTCCATGGACCAAGGTGAGGCTGATTGGTCCTTAGTTTTCTGAATCCTCTTTCTTCTGCATTTTGAAGACAAGTGTGGCATTTGCCTTTTTTCTTGTGATGGGGACTTTACCAGGTTTCTGTGCTTTCTCAAATGTGACAGAGAGCAGCCTAGCAATGGCTTTGACCTGGTTTCTCAGTGTCCACTCTGAAGTGTCCCATCTTGTCTCATCAACTCTTTTATATGTGACCAGTTTGTGTAAGTGGTCCCTACTTTGATGTTCTGCTGCTGTAGGTAAAACATCTCACCTTCCACTAGGCATGGAAGCTCAGGAAGCCTGACCTTGCCAGTAAATACTGAGGTGAAGAAGACCCTGAGAGCATCAGCCCTTTGCATGTCCTGTGTCAGTGAGTTGCCCAAAATATCACTGGCTTTCCCTTTGGTTGCCATTGTACCTGTAAAAGCGCTTCTTGTGACTTTTCACATTACTCACCAATTTAAATTCTGCATTTTGACTTTTCATTCCTGCATGCCTGGGCAATGTTTCTGTAGTGATGTTTCCTCCTGATTACACCCTCCACATGCTTTCATTTTGATGCATTGTAATCGGTTTTAGAAGCGTCAGTATTGTTATGAAGCTTATTTTGTACTTGTGCTGGTGCACCACTCCCTCCACGTCAGCTCATGGAGGCATTCTTTGAAGGATATCTTATTTCTCTGATTCACACTGTAGGGATTTACTGATATAAGGAGCAGTATATTTTATCGTAATTAATAAATGTTCCTTTTTCTTCCAGAGAAAAAATTAGAAGTTTCCATTAACAGAAATATTTTTGTGTGGTGTTTTGGCTAATTTTAAAATATTTCCTCTATTTATTGTCTTTTCTGTTAGAGAGGATAAAATTATTTGTTTATTGTGGAAAACTGGTAATATAGCAGAAAACCCTTTTCCTCCCCCAGCTGTGGCAAGACAAACCACAGGATCTGATTTGTGTGCTTTATTAGAAGAATCACTGTGTGTTTAGCCTGGCTGGGACTTTCAGGTTCACTTGAAATTCCAAAGTTCTGTACCTTTGTTTAATCTGTTTATTGGCACAAGGAGAAGTTTGACACAGACACCAAGCTCTCCGACTCTAAGCAGTGTGTACTCAGCTCCAGCTTTTACTAAAATGAAGTTAAACTTTCAGGGTCACAGACATCTTGAAGAAAAGTAAAAAACAGTGAGTGAGAGGAGGAATGGTGTATTTCTGTGGTCAGCAGAATGTGATGGCATCATAGCTGTGGAATCTTGGATGATGACTGACAGGAGTGCCTCCAGCAAAGAGCTGAATTCCTTCTCTCGTCATTAGGGCAGAGTGATGTTTTGCAGCATCTGGCATATAATCAAGACACTGTTTTGTGAGTTAAATCTGATTAATTTTCAAACAGAAGTTAAATTACTGGTTTACTTCTTGCTTCGCAGGGCACATCTATGGAATATCAGCTGGACTTACTCAGATCATGCAGCAGGCCCATTCCACAATCAGCCTGTCTGTTTATCTGTCTGAAAGGTGACCTTGAGTCTTTTGCATTTTATATGACACTCAGAGCTGTTCTTCCATAATCATCTGAATTAATTTACATCCTCAAATCCTTTTTGGCAGTCATAAGGATACTTGCAGGTCAGGTAGTGAACAGAGAGGTTTCAATAATGATATTAACTTTAAGCTGTAGGGTTAGTGTATTTCTCTTGTCTTTGTTTTTTTAACTACTACACAGCCTCCTTCATGTATCCCAGAGGTCCAGCAGTTTTAGGCAGATGGATTATTCATGAAAAAAATTATTTTAAAAAACCCAAAAAATCAAACCAAACCAACCAACCAAACAAAAACAACAAAAAAACCCAACAAAAAAAATTGACCACCAAAAAAAAAAAAGAAAAACAAACAAAAAAAAACCCAACCCCAAACCACCTTGTTATTTGTTTGTATGTTTAAAGTAATTTTTGATATCTGGGTGTTGTGGGTTGAAAATGGTTTTTCCGTGCCAGGACTTTAGGACCTATCAGGGATCAGCTCTTCTAATTGGCATGTAGTTTGATCACTCAGGAAACAGGATGCCACTTTTGGTGATACTCATAAAAAAATCTCAGACCAAGGTTTGAGCTCTTTTGACTTCTGGCCGGCAAGGAGTTAACATCACTCCATAAGCTGGAGAGGCCGCTCCAGGCCCCGCTGCCTCTCCCGCTCTGGGACTGAACCTGTGGGGGAAAGGCTGGGACGGCTGAGCCTGCCCGGCCCGGGCTTTTGGGGAGCCCTACCTGGCCCAGGGACTCTCAGGCTGGGGGAGGGGATGATGTGCCCCTATCCCGGCCCGGATCAGATTTTTTGGAAGCTGTAAAACGCCCAGTGAGGAGGAGCTGGCCTGAGACCTCGCTGTGGGCCCAGGCCCTTTCCCCAGCAGGGCGAGGGGAGCCTGCAGCGGCTCTGGGCTGGGCTCGCCCTGGATGAGACCTGAGACCGAGGGGTGGAGGCGGGACCCTTCCATCAGCCGAGCTGCTCTGGGATCTCTTGGCCTGAGTTTCTTCTCTGCATCCCCGTGACTTTGAAAATCCCGGCTGCCGCCTGGCAGAGATCCCATGACCACCACAGGCCTGGGCAAAGACATGAACCCTTTCCCTCCTCCATGGAAGGCAGTGATTTAAACACAGAGAGACAGCATGAGATAAAGTCAGCAAAAGAACTGATAAAGACTGCTGGCAGAAGGAATAGGAGAAGCGGACATTTTTGTCTGGACTTCTCTGGATGTAAATCATGGCGATATGGACTGTCATGATGCTCTTTGGGGGAATGCAGGTTCTAGTCAAAGGTTATCTGTACTGGTGTAATTGATAATTGAAGTCCCTGGCTCCTGGGATAGAATAGGGAGGTCTCAGTTTCGAGACGAGTGAAATGATTTGAGGCCTGGCTCCTGGCCCAGTAGGAGGTTTCTATTTCTTTTGAGATAGAAACAATTTTAGAGATAAAAGAGGAGAACCATTGTCATATACTAGAAGAAGCATTCTTAAAATGGTACCCCAAATGTGCTGAGACCCATAAGCAGCTTGAGAAACTGTAAATGTGGTGGGACTGCACAGATCTGCAAATCCCGGGCGGTTGCAGATTTGCAACATTGAGAGCCACCAGACATTTTCTTGAGTGGCATAGTCTCTATGAAAATTCCAGAGGGACTCCTCTCCCAAGTAATGTAAGATTATGTTTATGGTTGCAACTGACTGAAAATCATGGTTATCTCTATGTTGTGTGGAAGGGTGGACAGTTTCTGGGGGAGGAAAGGGTTGGTTTAAAGGTCTTCATTTTTCTTCTTGTTTTTTTCCTTCCTTTTTTTCCTTGAGTTTGTGTTAATAAACTATCTGCTACCTTTAAGTTGAGCCTGGTTTGCCTTTTTCTCCCAAAATCCTATCTCACATTTAGTGAACAAAATTCGGCGAATGTAAAACCTTCACACTGGGCTTGCCCCATGTAAGAACTTCCCATTGTACATGGTGGAAGGAATAAACTGGCTATTAAAAAATTCAAAATGTGTAATGTGTTCTATGTTGTGTATCATTTCAAAGTTGGTAGAAAATATTTGAGTAACAAATGTACTTTTATAACACAGTAACATGTAAGCAGTTCATAAGTTTAGGATTGTATTGTAAAAGATCAGCTGAAAACTGCAAGTGCCTCTTTTAACTGGTTCTTAAATACTTTTTTTCCACCTGTAAAGTTGAAAATTTACACATTAGTTTCCATCTTAGAACTGCCCACCTAAAATCCCAGGTGTTTAGACGAGCTTTTCTTAGAACAGTTCCCAAGACTGCAGTACATTCATCCTGTTATAACTTATGAATGAGAGTACCCCAAGCTGTCTCTTCCTTCAACAGGGAAGAGAGTGAAATATGGGAAATGAAGTCTGATCATGGAGCTTTTTGGCCTTGGAGGAGGATGACATAGGGGAAAAAAAAAGGTCCTTCCAGAGCCTCAAATAGTGACAGTCCAGATTTTGTTACCTGAATAAAATCTCTGCTCTTTTTGTTTTATCTGACAATATAGCCTTCTTTAAGCAGAAATCTTTTTGCAACACCTATGACCTTCAGAATTCATATGAAGGACATGAGCCAAGGTCACATAGTAGTGAATGAAAAAGCATTTTGTGTGTGAAGTACAATGCAGGTAGCAGGAATCAGTGGAAGAAAGAGGAAAAGGAACAACTACTCTTTGCTTGCATACAGAGAACTTTCAGTGGCATCAAGTGCTTTAAGCTGGAGTGCTGGGTTTTTCCTTGTACTCTGTGAAGCTACAATTGTATAACATGCCAATGCTTATAGTGTATATTGAGGCATTTTATCCTGATCTCCATTTTGGTTTCCAGAGGCATTGAGTTGATTTCCAGCCTGGACATTGCAGTTTAACTTTCATGTGCTACTGAGGCAGAACACCTGTTTTGCTTCTTCCAATGTTTATAATTGATGCTTTTAGTATTTAGCCAGGCATTCCTTCCCAGGCACTTTCTAAAAAGAATGAGCCCTCTGCTCAAAATCCCTCTGCAAACTGACAGAGGAATTTATTGTTCATGTTCCATTGTTTTTACTAACTCTGGGTACAGACTAATTAGATTTTTAGAATTCTTTGGCTTATCAAGATTTCAGAACTGTTTTGAGATTTAAGTTCTACCTGCAAATACATGCAAAAGCAAACACTGAATGGGCATTCAGGTTTATATGTGTTTGTGCTGTATCTTGAGTATTGTTAAGGTGATGCACAGAGTCTCTGAAAGTGGTTCTGTTCTTTGTCTTTGATATGAATCAAAGATGCCTGTTTAACACCAGAAAAACCTGCATAAGGAAAACAAATGTAAACCCAGTTTTTGAGTACATTTTTGGTTACTATGTATAGATATTTCAGGGATTTGGTTGATTTACATTATTCTCTGGGAGCTGTGCTGTTATCTGCTGCACACCTGTTGGGTTTTTTCCTTTTTTTTTTTTTTTTTCCTTAAGGAATTTGTTTTCCCCATGGCTACTGGGAGACAAAGTAATGGGTACCTAAGGGTGCTTGACCAAAACAAAGAGTTGCTCTGGGAGGGAGAGATAATGGTAGTTTCTGGGGGCAGGTAAAAGACAGAGCTGGAGGAAGCTTTGCTGCCTTGCTCTCTGGGCACCAATTGGAGAGGACACGGCCAGGCTGTTTTGCTCGCTGCGGGAGGAGTTCCACTGTCACCAGAAAAGACCAGTCCTGACAAATCCACCATCTCCGCTCAGGTGTCCAGGAATTCTGAGCTCACCTCCTCCTGCCCTGCTGGAGCAGAGCTAGCCCTGCCCCACAACCATGGCTTTTCTTGGGCACTGCTCTTTTTTGCTACAGTGTGACTCTGCATTTTCCCTCCTGCCCTGCCAGGGACACCCAGCCCCCTGCCCTGCCTGGNCAGCCCCCTGCCCTGCCTGGACATCCTGCCATTCCAGCCACCAGCCTGTGACATTGCACTGTTTCCAGCTCCATGCAGGAGCCACTGAGACCAAACTGTCCTGGATTTTGGGAAGCAAGGCCCTCAAGGTTCTTGCTACTGTCTTAATATTAATGCTGTAGCTGTTGTTT
>VWYP01017413.1:1548-108489 GCA_013400435.1 Pycnonotus jocosus | reverse complement strand
TTTGTTGTTGTTGCTTTTGGGGAGTCTCTGGATTTCCAGAACAATCTAAGAACTGTTTAGTTTCAAACAAGAAGCTACAAGCTTAAAATCCACCCTGCAGTCCTCTGAAATTCTGGAATCAACATTAAGAGCACTGGCTAACGTTTAATTTAGCCAAGAGGATCCTTGCCAGCAATTTAAAGACTCTCACCAGAGATGTTTCCATCAGTGTGGAAGGTACCATGCCTGCTTCTGGTTATAGCTCTCTGATGCCAGTTAGTAATTATAAAGCTTTAAAAATTTGAAGATTATGTCAAATTCTTTCAACTTTTTCCTTTTAAAAAACAAACAAAAGAACCCAAACCCAAAACTGCTGTACAGCCAACTAAAAAAATTCCAATAATAATAATAATAATAATAATAGACCTGCAATCCCAAAAAAACTCCTGAGCTTAATCTCTAAAGCTGCTTCATGCAGGAAGCTGAAGTTGTTGCATGAAGACAGACAAGATCTTATTCCCACTGCTCTTGCCACATCTGCCCCCTAAGTTTAAACAGGCAGATCTCATAGTTTCTTAAGGCTATTTCACAGAGATATTTCATTTTCCAGTAGCCAGAGTCACAATTAACCAGCAAGACCTGTTTTTTTAATTGGAGTTTCTACCTGATTTTGTAATACCATTCCTTATGGTTTCTCTTCACAGTATTTAAAAAAAAATGTTTTATGGCAATTATTGGCTTGCCATCCTTTTGAACAGTCTGAGTTAGTTTTACTGGGCAGTTATAAGTTCTAGCCAATGTCTTTACTACAGGTATTAAAATCATTAATCATTCAGTTAATTGCTTATTGGCATTCTTTTGTAGCTTTTAGAGTTTAGTAAAGTTCTTGCTGAGTAAGATGGACAAACTTCCACCTAACAGGAGGAAGGAAGGCAGGTTACTTCTTATGGGAAGGTGAGGTGACAAATCTATATGACATTTTTATGGTGTTGTCCTCAGTGAAATGTAACATTTAGGAAAGGAGCATCTCTTACGCATATTTCTACTTGAGACCCATGCCCAGGTTGCAGGTGTTGAGATTGTACATGAAGGAGGGGAAGGTCTGATTTTTTTTGTTTTGTGTTGTTGTTGTTGTTGCCGTTTTCTTCTGGAACAATATTAATGAGGAGTAAGTAAGTCTCCTTTGGGATTTCAAGAGACAATTGTCTTAAACTCTGGATCTGCAGGTCATGGAGTAAAGCCCAAAGTTGATTTTTAGGGCCCTACTAAAATTATGCTCTGCAGCTAAGAATACCAAACAGTGAAAGTGCAGAAAAATTCACAGTTAGAGTTTGCACACTCAATCCAGATGAAGATAAATTTTAGATTTTTTTCTAAACATCTTATTTTTATTTTTCTGAATGATATTGTGCCATACAAATCACATTAAAGATTAATGCTAAAAGTGAATAGATTTACAAAACCTTTTTTTTTTTTTCAAATGAAAATACTATTACGGCAGAGACCAGAGGTATAAAACAGGATAGATCATGAAGAGAGAACAAGATATTTCTGTGCCCTGTTTATATTATACTTCTGGAAAGAAAATTTCACTCACATGAGGTGTGAACAAGTTTGGTCTTACTTTAAATTTACAGAGGCTTTAAGCTACTTCTTTATATCTCTCAATTTGCTTTTTGCCAAAACGCAGCTTCCTTTCTTCCCGAGATAAATGTGCCAGAGAAGGGAAAGCAAGAGGGCCACCATGAACCTTTCACATTGTGTGTTCCAAAGTGCAAGGATGTGCTTTGAATAAGGGTGTGTTGTCCTTGGTATGTGTATTGTTAGGTGGAGCTGTATCTGTAACTGATTTCCAGCAGTGAAATTATAAAATTAGAAAGAAAATCCAAAAATATTCTGTGTGTTCTCTAGTCATTGAGAGTGGGACAAATATTGTGGTTGCACATCTATATTAAATGAAAAAATCAAGAACATGTCTTATTTATGTTCAGTATATGCTGAGAAGGAAAAATAATGGAGAAAGAGTTAAAAACCAAACCAGAGTAAACTTCAGTGAACCTGTGAAGACAAGAAACAAACAAAAAAAGCGCAATCTTCTGCTTTGAAAGAGAAGAGAAAAAGTTTTATAACTACCATGCTGTTCTAGTGACGACACATGGCCCAGCATCATGGCCTGTCTTTCTCTGAAATGAAACTAAAATACATGCTCAAGTTGAGAATTATGGGGAGAGTGATGGCTGGAATTATTTGGACTGAGCAAACCACTAGATAACAGGCATACCTGAGAAAATCAGAAGAAACAAATGTCAATGTACCCAACATATTGCCATAAAAAGTGCCATAACAAGATGGTCTCAGTATAGGCACCAAAACCAGAAAATGAATCAGGAGTACCTAAACAATGAGATGAAGAAGCAGGGTTTGTGAATTGAACCTGGAAAAGAGGAAGAGCAGTCATGACAGAGCAAGACACACATCTAAAGGCAGTCTGAGTGGAATTTTTCTTGCTGTTTTGGTACAAACGCTGGAGAGCCTACTTTTCTCCTCCCTTCTAGTTAAATCCCTGCAGTTACCATTTGCATCCATGTGAATGATGAAATATATTTTGTTAAGATAAAACTGATAAACATTTTATATATGCAGATGTGGCAAGTTGCAGTTACATATTTATAGCTCCAAACTCTACTAGCTGGCTGTCTGGAGATGTTGTGGATACATTGGGGTCAGTGTATCTGATCACTGTTAAAAGTGTGAGTTTGCACCAATTTTATAGATGTGTAATCAAGCTCTGCTGACTTTTCTTCTTCTTATGAAAGATTAATAGCGGAGACATCTTTATAATTAAATAATCATTTATTGTCCTAAAAGTAGTTCACCTTTTAATAGTCCTCCTCAAAGTCATCTACTTTCAGAAAATTTACATTTCAGATAAATCCTTATTATAAATATAATGAAAACCTCTCAGAAAAAAATAAGCTTTCAACATGGAATAAACATTTAAGCACAATCATTTCACACAATGCTTGCTGTCCTAAAATAAACAAATACTTACAAAGCTGACTATTTTTGCACATGTTATTTAAGATAAAGAAATTGAGGCAAAAAGTTGAAACACTTTTCAAAGGCTGCTTAGCACATTACTGACTGAAGAGGGATCAGACCTTTCTTGATCCATCTGCATGTACCTGAGTATTTGGAATACAATATATCATTGTCATCTTGAAACAGTCTTTGAGTTTTATTGTTTTGTGGAAGTGTTTATTAATTATTTGATTAGAATTGACATCTGATTAAATATTTTATCTGCCTTTGTAGTCTCTTGATATACAAAGCATGACTTTCTGTCCTGCTGAGCGAGGATTTACTGGGTTAGATGTTGATTCAGTAGGTTGCAAGTGGAGTGCTTGCCCCCTGAGGGTCATATTAAAGCTCGAGGGGAGATTTTTGAGCAACACTGCATCTTAAAGATGATATATCAAGCTGATAGATACATGGCTCTTCTGTTGAGAAATTCACAGTAGAATTATTGCTTGTTGCCAGTTATTACTTGGGTAGTAAGGAGTCTCTTGGGGATATGGATTGGATAAAAAGGGTTAAGCTGGGGGAAATGTTACACTGAAGACCTTGGTGATGAGGAATGCTTGAAATAGTCAGAGGATGTTTTGTGTGCAAATTAGAATTACCATTTTGGGGGGTAAGTGCTCTGCCATTTTAATGAGCAAATCGTGATTACTTTAATAGAGCACCTTTCTCATTATGACTCAGCAGAGACTTGACAATTTATTTGCTGTACCCTTCTGCCCCCCTGCCCCATTCCTTTGGAGAACACTCACTAGTTCATCACTGAGGAAATTCTCAGTGGGCTACAGGAAGCCTTGCAGATTAATACAAGTGCTGTATATGGAAATATGATGGTTTGAAAGTAGTGGACTTGGCTTGTTCTCTGTGTCAGGCGACTTTCACAGTAGAGATTTGTCCAAATTTTCTACTCTTCCCTATGCTGTGTTTTTGTTGGTAGAAGAGATTTGAACATTTAGCTGAGATTACCTACGCCATTAAAATAACATCCACGCTGTGGAATTGTTATTGACATTTAGACAGCTACATCTTTGTTTTTTGATGAACATTCCTGTATCACTATAATAACCACCTCTATACATACATAAAGCTTAATCTGAGCTTTTACTTTGTAGATCTCAGAGAGCTTTACAAAGAAGGATAAGTATTATTATCTCCATTTAACAGATTGGTAAATGAAAGACAAAGGTGAAGTGAGGTGTCCTGACAGAACTGCAAATAAATTTAACACTTTTGCCTCCTCAGTGAGTTGCCTCACACTGTCCTCTCAATAATGTGAACTTTGACTTCCTGGCCAAATTACTAGGTCGACTAATTAGAGTCATTTTTAGATGTAGCTTTTTTTGCAGTGTAGAATTTCTGTGTGAACTTTAAAAACTGGTGCATTTTAATCTGCAGACAGTTTGGTTTCAAATGAGGTAGTATCCTGCTTTGAAGGGATATTGACTCTTTCTGTTGGTATCTGCTTAGAAAAACACTTAAAAACTCTGAACTAAAACTTTTTACTTTTATCACATTCTCTTTCTCGTGCTTTCTTAGTTTGCCTTCATCTTCACTGCATAAAGGATGCAAAAATAATGCATGATTATCTCTGAGTACTGTACTTTACATCCATAAGTTTTAAAACCTGTTATTGCACAACTTGAATCCAATTCTGCTTATGTTGCTGCTAAACAGAACAATGTTATGTAAGGTGAATAAATGTGTTCTCCATTTTACTGTGAGAGTGAATGTCATGTGCAGAGACATTTGGTGTGCAAATGTTTGTTTTTGATGGCTCTGCTGGAGGGATATTGGGGCTGTTTAAGTTAAGCCAGCCACCCTCTTCTCTCTGAGGTGAGGTGCTCACAAACTCTTTATTGGCCTTGAAGGTGTTGGCATGGGATTTGCAGACCATGAATTACGTTAGTCTCAGAGATTTTCTGGATTTGGAAAGAGGAGGATTTTCAGATTTACTTGGGATTTACTGGAGCCTTATTGCCTAGATGTAGATAACAGCAGCAGGGAGGAACATCCAAATGCAGTCAGGCTGGCTCAAGCCCCTATATTATATGTTTTCTTTTTCACAGTGACAGAGAGGAGCAGAAGGGAATGAGGGAAGCTGGAGGTTCTGTTCTACTTCAGTCTTGTCCTGAAAAAAAACAGGAGGGCTCTAGGGCCAGGGGCCAGCTATCAGAAGTACCTGGTAATTCCCGTACCCCAGATGCCAGCTTTTAGTAAAAATTTTGTATGAGAGCTGACAGACCTTGAAATTAATGTAAAGGGAACAAATTTTTTAGGTTGGAGTGGGACATGTTTTGTGCCTTTCTCTGTAATATAATTTGGGTCTGGAGATGAAAAATGTTGAAGTGCCACAGACATACGTCTAATCAGAGTAAAAATATCAGATGCTATTTCACCTATCTGTTAACGTATATATTAGTATAAATAAAAACTATTACATGTGACTGATGTCTTTCTTTTTCAGAGTTGATGCATCCTTTCACTGGGCTCAGGGAGAGAATGACTCAGACAATGTATCACAAAGTCTGTTTCTTCCCTCTTAGTAACCACCTCATATACAGGTGGTAAATGAAAATCATAAAGCTTACTGTAAATTACTGTTTGCTCATCTTAAAACTTACAGCTTGGGCCCTGAGGCTTACAACTACACTTTAAGTTAGAGATCTGTGAGACTGGTTTTTCTCCATTAGAGACAAGAAGAAAATAACAGCAATGAAAAAGAATTTCTCTTGGAAAGACCAAAGGAAAAAAGCAAATGGTAACTACTGGACCATGAAAAGCAAAACTATTATACAAGAGTTTAAATGACAAAGGCAGTAACTTTCCAGTGTTTAAACTCTAGAAAAGAGCTACAGAGATATGGCTACAGACGTGTTATATATAAAAGCTACAGATTGTTTAAATACAGAAAGTTTCTTCAACAGATTGATTTCTTATTAAAGAAAAAGCAAAGCCATAAACTCACAGGTGTAAATTGTCATAGTTCTTTTTACTGCATGCAGTGAAATTTGCAGCAGTTAAAGGTCATTGGTGGTATCATTACTGACACATTTTGATCTGCAGTTCCTTGGACTTCATAAAAATTAATTTCCTTAACAAAACAGTGGGCTTGAGACCGAGACTCCAGTGAATCTATTTTGATTTCTATCTGAAGATGTTCTTAACTTAACATTTCTTCTGTTTTGTTTTTAAATTATTAATTTATAAGGGTGAGAAGGTATCTGAATGATAAAAACTCTGATGAATTTTACTCATGCTGGGTAACATTTATGTGAGCATTTCCTTAGCTTCTCAGGGTGGCAGAGCTGGGCACAGGGAGAAGTAGATAATATTTGAACAGGTGGTAGAAAATATGTTGCTTCTGAATTACTTTTGGTGTTTGGAGGTTTGCTTTTAGCAAGATGATATTCACGTATTGGAAAGAAGAAAATTAAGAATCAGCATTGTTCAGTAGTGAAAATGTTAAACTAAATGGACCATGTTAACATTACTGTTGATCCTGAGGAACAGTTTTTCCAGTATATGGAGCATTTTGTTTCCATGCGGCATATGTTCTCCATGGTTTTCTCTGCTCTAATTCATCCATGTTTTTCAACAGCTCCAGATGGCGTGATGCCTCCAAGGCTTTCATCTGCCACTCCGACCAGTCTTCAGGTTGTCTGGTCTACACCAGTTCGCAACAACGCCCCAGGCACACCCAGCTACAGACTCCAGATGCGGCGGAGACGTTCTGCTGGTGACATTTTAGAGTACGCAGAGTGTAGCAAGACCACCACCCACTGCTGAGCAAGAGAGTCCCCTTCCCTTGAACACGGCTCACCTTTAGGATGGCTGGTCTTGTTACAAGATGTAATGTTTTAGTCTTTCTTGACGTGCTAGGATGTGTTCTGAAGTAACTCGTGCTGTTTCTCTTTGCAGCTTGCTTCCCAGCCCTACTGCTTCCTTACGGCACAGGGTCGGAGACCTGCAGCCCTACACTGAGTATGAGATGAGAGTGGTTGCCTCCAATGGTTATGGCAATGCTTATAGCAACTGGACTTCAATGACTACAGCAGAGGACAGTAAGCAGTCAGATCTTATTTAGCTCCATTTAGCAGAAAATACAAATAACAGTCCAGCTGCCATTGTACTTAATTTCTTTAAGTCATCTAACTTTCTCAGTTAGATAGCAGTAATGTATTTCCTTCCCTAGTATTGGCTTGAAGTAAAAACTCCTAGAGAATCAAGTATCTGTTGTCTTACATATTCATTTAAAAATATGGATATTTACATACTTATTTTGTGAAGCAGTATCTTATTTCTGTATATAATATCCCTCCAGCAACATATGGTTAGTTTAAGATACTCTGGTAAATGCAGCTTTATAAGTGATGTTCGCTTATGTTCGTGGACTTGATTCTGATTTCAGTCATATCAGAGAAAATAAGTTGAAGTTAATAGTATATGACAGTTGTCTTATCTCTGTGTTGAGAATACTCAAGCTACCACAGAACTTCTCATTCCCAGTGATCTTTGTTAATTCAAAGTGGTGACCTACTGGTCTGAAATTGGGTTTGTCATTATCAATTCCATCACTTTCATTGTTAATAGTTTTATGTTCTCCAGACTCACTCCCCACAATTTTTTCAACAGCCCCTGGATTTAGCAACCAGCTGTCAGTGTACAGGTATGATCAGTTGGTTGACGGGATGGGATTTTGCACCTGATTCAATATGTAAGCAAAAGCATTCAACAAAACTTGAGCTTGTTGTTCATAATACAAATAGAAAACAACTTCCAGCTTTTTTTTAAAAGAAACTGAGCTGTTAGCTTTCTTGTACAAGGTAGCAGGATCTCTAACATTGTTTACAGCAAATATTCAGTGCTGGTGACTCAACTTGATTTTAGTCCCTTCTCTAAATGGACAGCTGTCTATGTTGAGAAAACATTGAGCAGAAAATGTGGGTTTTGTCACAACTGTAAAGCATTTTTTCTTTGAAGCTGAGCAAATGATTCGCAACAGAAATTTATCTGATAAATTCATTTAGGCTCCAAAGTTATTAATGCTTCTATGAACACAGAACATATAAGTAAACATAAGTTCTGAACTTGGTCTTTAGATACCAGAATTGTGTTATCTACCTGTAGCAATCCTTGT
Organism: Pycnonotus jocosus; assembly: GCA_013400435.1. Classification (NCBI taxonomy): domain Eukaryota; kingdom Metazoa; phylum Chordata; class Aves; order Passeriformes; family Pycnonotidae; genus Pycnonotus; species Pycnonotus jocosus. Next base: position 100,292 of record VWYP01017413.1, on the reverse strand, counting down.
TGAGATTCAGTTATTTCATTACACTGTTTGCTAACAAAAGTGGACACAATAGTCTTGAACTTGTCTGCATTCATAGTCAAAATGCAACCAGTCTTCTATGACTATTTTGTTGAAATTCCAGTAATTATTTAGCTCTGGTCTGATAGTTCACATACTTTCTTTTCACATATAAGGAGGAGAGAAGTACATTTAAAAGGCATCACTTGTTACTGATATAAAAATTATTTTTGTTCAAAGTAGTAGGTGTAGAGTTTTAAAATTCTCTTTTGAGGAGTTAGGGGTAGGGTGGAAAAACTACACAGCAGATGCAACAGTATCCAACTACTCTTGTCATTTAAGAAAAAGCACCCAACTTTCACTCTGGTGACAGAGGACTCTGTGGTGTCATTGTGGAGAGCTGCCATCTATAAAAGGATATTCAGCTCAATTGCTTAAGACTGAATGATTGTCATTGGGTCTAAGCAGTATTTTTGTCAAGGTTTCAACATGTTTCTTGTGAAACTGCCTATAGTGACAGTTTGTTGCAGAAGTGCACTTAATTCCTGGCCCTGCTAACCAACAGACTTTGACTTTTTAAAGTACAATTTAATAGTGCAAATTTCCTATATCTCTTACTCTGTTGAACTAGATGTGTGTCTACATGTTCTTATTGAATGTTATTCAGTAAATATATGTCTTTTTTGTTTCACCCAAGCATAAAGTATCTGTAGGCATAAAATATATGCCTATGTGTGTCTGTGTGTACATACACATGACAGCAATAGATGTGAATGAACACATCCACTTTTAAAGTCAGTAGAATTCCAGTAATACAAGCTGATGATTTCACAGTATATCTGTGTACTGTGTTTTATTTATGATAAATATCTTGTAAAATAGGAGGATGATGGGGATCATTAGGGGAAAATTAGCAAATGCTGCTGTAAAAATATGTTGTATCTGACAATGGAATGTCTTAATATACAGATTAGTAGGTTTGGGGTATTTTTTAAAGCAAGAGAAACATGCAATAAAGAATTTTCAAACACTTCCATTTACATGATTGTGACACTAGTAACTGATTCCATGCATTTTTTAAAGTCTAACCTGCCCATGCCAGATAACAATAATATACATAACTATGAATATTTTAAAATCTGCTAAACATGCATTAATAAAAGATGTTTGTTCCAGTGATCTTGATAAGTATAGCACCAGACTATTTACTGCCAGAATATCTACAGATAGAAACAATTGATGATGTTCCTGAATTAGAGCTTGTTTTCAGTAACTTCAATGTAAATTTCAGATAGCTCTCTTGCAGTCAGTGTAAAGACCACTGAACTGAGAGGTCAGTATGTACCTGAACTGAGAGCAGAATCTCATACATTGTATGCAGAAATAAATCTGAACCTTTTAGATGTAATAAAAGAGATACAAGTTAGGTTTTCCCTTTAGCTATGGGGAGCCTTTGAGCTCTCTGGGATTTGCAAAGACATTGGTTACAGTTATCTGAAGCTGCCCCAATGACAGCTGCTGGGTTCCAATGGTGTAGATTTAGGACTTGCAAAATTATATTGTCTGATAGTAATCCACATGGTGTAATTTTTGTTCAGAGGGATATCTCCCAAATGAGAAAGAGCCTTTTTGTAGTGTGCTTGAGAAAATCCACCATGACTTGGACGAGTTCTAAGATAGCAAAATTTCTACTTTAGAGAAAAGCTTCCTGTTACTTTATTAGCTTTTGAACACCCCAGAACCTGCCTGCAGCCCAGTGAGTTGCATACAGCAGGAACATCTCAGTCCCCAGCACATTCTCTGCCATGGCTGTGTTTGGGTTCTGTGGGTCAGTATACAACTCCATTATGGAGAGCTCTTACTAAAGCCCTTTTAAAAGTGCCTGGCTTGCACTAGCTGGAAAAGAAGATTTTGCAAGTTACCTAGCATACAGCCCAATTTTTATTTTTTATTTCTTACATAAGTGATATCAAATCCATGTCTTTTATACATAATTAAGTTATAGACCAGCCCAGTGTTTCTTCACAATAAGTAAAGGCAAAAGCACACAGTAGTCACTGGAGATCATTACATATTGAAGCTGCTGGAGATAAAAAAGCAATTAAAAAAAAAAAGGGGCTCCTGTAATGTATCAGCTGAGCTACTTCTTGTCAAATCAGGGAAGCATTATTCCTATCATAGGGAGTGCTATGGTGTGCTCCTCTGGCATGCTTTGTTTCCAGGATGAAAAGCCTCAGTCTGTGGTGAGCTGTCATCACAGATTGAACTCCCTCATGAGGGGAAGGGGAGGGGCAGGCACTGATCTCTTCTCTGTGGTACCCAGGGACAGAACCCAAGGGAATGGCCTGAAGTTATGCCAGGAGAGGTTTAGGTTGGATATTAGAAAAAAGTTCTTGTCTCAAAGGGTGGTTGGACACAGGAACAGGCTCCCCAGGGAAGTGTTCAGAGCCCAAGCCTGACAGAGTTCAGGAAGTATTTGCATACCACTATCAGGCACATGATGTGACTCCTGGGTTCGATGTTCCTGATGGGCCCTTTCCAACTCAAGATATTCTATGGTTCTGTGATTCTCCTAAATCTTCCTAATGTAGACAATGAAAAGAGGCAATGCAGAACATGAGGGTAAATAATGCAGTTTGCCACCTTTGGAAGCTCTTGCCTTCTCTGCTTATGATATTTGTTGTCTGAGAAGACCAGTCTCCTACTTTACCTATGTAAATTAGGTCCATATAATTGAGGCATATAAACTAATCCATAAACAGTTGATGTGAATGTGTTCGCATCAGCTCAAGAAGGGAAAAATGGAAACTGAAGCAAGAGAAGACAAAACCTGGTGAGGTGACAAAGGGAAGAGAAATCATGTGAAAAACCTGACAGGATGAATAGCAAAAGGACAGAACAAATTAAGCTGATGTAGTAGTGGCACATATGATAAGATGGTAATATGCTATATAGTGCAAACTGCCCATGTATGCCTTCAGATTAGGAATTGGAAGTTCATTGACTGGTAGAACTGAAGTTCTGGAACCAATGTGCATTTGAAGCAGTAGAGGGCAGCAAGTCTGAATACTCTGAAGACAGCTCTTAATACATATTTGAAGGGGTTCATATGGATTGCATGTCATTGCATGAACAGCTTAATGACTTTGGAGGTCTGTGATCTCATGTGATAAAAGATTCCTGTGGTCCCTTATGCCCAGAGCTACACAATTTGGGTTTGCTGCTGGGTTCAGTCAGCACTATATGAAAGACACCACATTCTGTTAATATGTATAATTTCATTGTCCACATTCCTGAAAAGAATAAATGATTCAAGAGAAAAAGGCACAGAATTTTTATCCTGCTTAGTGAGAGAGTTTGCCAGCAAATCAGGTGTATTTCTCATTAGCTTTAAAGGGTATCAGTTCAGGTACCTGTCTTCGTATATTAAACGTAAATGTAAATTCTCCTCAAAAATACAACCATGAGAGTATAACTCCTTGCTTTCCAAGTCTCACAAGTAAGTAAACAAATGTGTTGTTCTAGTCAGAGAATTAAAAAAGATTAATGGCAGTTTTGTGCCTTTATTTTAAGTCAAGTCTGAACTTTTGAAGCAGATGAGCGAAGTAGTCTACCATAAAAGATAATTTCATTTGCCAAAATGAAACTACCTTCTAGTATTAATTCTGTAATGAAATGGTTTGAAATATGAACTAAGAGTCTTAAGGACAAAGATGCCCACTGATCCATCTTCAGTAGTTACTTCTATAAACAATTACATCCATGTAAAAAGCTTTGTGATTTTATTTTCATCATTGACTGGCTGAGCTGTGTAGCTGTCATACTTTGCAGTCTTCTCTCCAGTGACAACCACATTGACAACATGTTATACTCCACATTGATTTTACAGTTAAGGAGCTGATTGTGATATATAGGGATTTTAAGAATTCAGCTGAGAGGATGACTTTTGCCTTTTATCATTCCATTAAAATTTTATAACCATCTTTTTCATGTCATTTCATCCATGAATTCTTACTTTAGAAAGTGATAGCTACTGCTGCGAGCATAACTTTTTTCATGTTCAGAGCTTTTTATTGTATTAGCAAACTATCCCAATTATAGTTAATACTCATGTTTTACATAATTGTGGTGACCCTTTCAACCAAGCAGTATCGTGCCAGTTGATTTGTACATAGAATTAGATGATTTTGCTTGCCATTTAAAAAGAAACTGCACTGAATGAGTGTTGGGGACCAGGATTTAATGCTTTCCCATCCAGTGGGGCCAATTAAGCATCTCTCAAACGTCTTGTTTGAGCTCAGAAAGTCTTAAAAGTCTCTCTTTTAAAAGGGCAGTAGGGAATGTGTGGGTAGGTATGCTAGCTACCAAAATACGCTTTTTTGAGGGGAAGGGGAGGGACTAGGGGGACCCAAAGCTGAAGTCTGACAGCTCCTCTCGTACATTACAGATTGTCCTTAAGGAATAAGTCTGAACTTGGTGGGCGTAGAAGCTCAGGTTCAGCTAATTACCATGAATGTTTCACCTGTAATGCCTGCAACTAATTCAGCAGGAATATAAAGGTTTAGCTGTTCCCTTACAGCAAACTGCTTGAATACTGGGGGGCTTTTCTGTTGTGGTTTTTTTTCCCCTCCTGCAGATACTCATAGTGCAGTAGCTCATGAGCTGTAATTAGATAAAATGCAAATTTGTAGTTCAGTGGTAAATATCATATTTCAGCTGCTTTCCCCCACTAAACCAGAATTTGCAGCAACGGATTTTCAAGGTCTTTAGTTCCAAAGCAAATTCTCCTTCTTCTCTTCCACTCCAGAAAAAAAATCGGTTTACAGAATATAAACCTAATTCAGATTTACACCTCCACCTCTCCATCTTTCAGTGAGGTCTAAATAATGGACCAAATTTTGTTCCAACTTACGACCTAATTGATTTTACCCAGGAGTACATGCAAATAGAATTTAATTACTCTTTACAACAGATCATCTTTTGTACTTGCAAATTCAGAGATCTAAATTAATCCTAGTGTGCACAAGCATTAAATACAGAACTCCATCCTTATTATCACTGTGAGTAGAGCAGGATGTGTGATACAGCTGAGCTTTATGGAGTTGCTTTGTGATGCATCATATAACACTGTTACTTTTCAAATTTAAAAGGAAAAAAATAAAAGCTTTCTGTCCCAATTTTATATCACTGTTTTCACAGACATCACTGGAATAATCCTGATTTACCTCTCTTTGTATGCAAGAGAAGAACAGGGACTTCTGACTGCTTCAGCTGTTAGTCTAAAATATAGAAGCAACTCATTGTGCTGGATTTATTGGATTCCTTTCCCTCCTTCTCCCCCCACCACTTTTTTTTTTTTCCCCTTAAAAATTATCAGGAATTATTTGTTTCTAGTGAAGTAAGTTATTCATCCTATAATGTTCCTTTTGATTTGGACACTGGGAATTAAATAATGGTGTTGTTGACTACAATGGAATTCAGCATATGCTATGTCACCTCTTCTGAAGTCTTGGCACACCCACAATCACTAATGAATTTTAAATTTTTGAACCCTTATAATTCCAAATGTAGGTGCCCTCTTCTCCCCCTTTCCCTGCAAATCCCCAAATCTAATGCTATTTTAAACAATTACTAAATCCAAGTATATCTTTTTTAAAGATTTCAATAAAATGTAATGTTCACAGAAAAATCTCATAAATGTCAAAATTGCTATGGGCAGAATAGGGGAGAATATAGTATTTTCTTGGTAGCAATTTATAGATTTCAGGACGTGGTTTATAAGAATGCTAAATGTTCTGGAATTACAGCTGTTACTGATCAGTGATTGAGCCAGATTTGTGTTATTGCACCATGTTCATGCTTGTACCTAGAGAGCAGTAAAGCCTCAATATAATAAAAAGCACCTGCATTTTAAATGAAATTTCAATTGAAAAACTTAACAGCCCTTCAAATTGCAGAATTTAACGCAGCCCAGTAAAGCTTAAATAACACTTTGCCTCCACAGGCTGAGGGTTTTGCATTCAAGGTGACTTGATTGTGTCGCATGGTGAAATTATTTACAATTAAGGAATTTCTCTGGAGGGCTGCAGAGTATTTGCTGTTCCACAACACCTATGCAGGCATATGGTCGGTCTTTTTCAGTATTCATGGAAGCTCCTGAACCTTTATGATAATTGAATCAGTTAGAGTGCTGAGTGGAGCAAGCATAAAACCTGTTAACCTAAAGGTCAGATCTGTGCATTGTTTATTTATCAGTAGGTGAAAGAGCTAAATCGGCAGCTTCTGTCACAGTCAAAGTAAAAAATCACCTATAATATTAACAGGGAGTAGATAAATTGCAAAAAATGGATTAGAATTATAAACAGAACAAAGTAAAATATTGAATATATAATGAGAGGTGCAGTAGGGACTTACTGAGCTGTAAAATACACAGCATTGTTATGCCTGTGCTGTTGGTTGCAATTAGTATCTGGTGCTCTAGAAAAACCTCCCCAAAAGCTAGAACTGCAAGTCTACAGTAATACTGAGCCATACACTTTCTTCATGTGCAAACAGCATTGATAGGGCACTTCTGAGGCACAGGAGGAAAAAGGATGCAGAAGAGGAGGGAGAAAGGTTGGGACGAGGGAAGGTGAGCAGCTTGCCTTTTCTTAGAAGAGAGCCATATTCATCCCCTCAATATCTGGGCCTACATTTTCCAAAGAAATAGGCTGTTTAGTGCATCTGAGCTCCTTTTGTGATTTTTGAGTCTCATTTGGTGAGTACATTTTGCTGATACTGATTTTAAAAATCACTATTTATTACTAATTTTTTTTTTATTTTTTTTTTTTCAGAGCCTGGACCTTTAGATCCACCACTTCTACTGGATGTTACAGCAAGGGCAGCAAGCATCAGCTGGCAGCCTCCTTTAAAGCCAAATGGCATTATCACACATTATAATATTTACAAAAATGGCCAACTGCATGCTACAGTGCCAGGAATTACATCTAACTGCACTGTAGAAGACTTGAATCCTTACACTGTCTATGTGTTTCAAGTAGAAGGATGCACTTCTAAAGGATGTTCTCTTTCACTCACAACCCCAGAAATACAGACTCTTCCAGATGCCCCTGAGGATATTCCTGCTCCGGGACTCTATTCTGATACTCCAACTTCTGTGGTCATATCCTGGCAACCACCCGCTCGCCCAAATGGTGTGGTGGAAAACGTTACAATAGAGAGGAGAGTGAAAGGAACGGAACAAATCTCAACTGTGGTGTGTCTCCCCTTCAGCCAGTCCATGAGCTACATTGACCAGAGCACTGCTCTGAGCCCGTGGCAGAAATTTGAGTACAGAGTGCTGATGAGCACTGTGCAGGGGAGCACAAACAGCAGTGCCTGGGCAGAGGTGACCACCAGACCTTCAAGGCCTGCCGGTGTTCAGCCGCCTGATGCAGAAGCGTTGGGACCCTATTCAGTCCAGGTGGGAATAACTCTCATTGCCTCATGGCTTTAGCATGTTTTTCTTGTAGCAACTGTGCATTTAAGAGAGACATCTACTGGCTGAGCCAACAGACTTCATTGCTGCAGGGGTAGTTGAATAATTAGTGTCTGTGCTTTGGCTCAAAAGCATTAGATTCCTTTCCATTTTTTTTTCTTTACACCAGCCTCTGGCATTATATTCCAGTTCATTTTCTTCCTTACACACCTGATGTATTTGCAATATTAAACTTAAATGATTACTTTTAGCTCCCTAATCAGATGAGAAAATGACCTACTACCTTCTCCAAAATTTCAGGACATCATTAAAGTGCTAAGAAGTAAAAAAGATTTTTTTTTCTGTAATTAAGTCTTCTATATAATTATCAAATTTTTTTTAATGGCTAATGAAGAAGAAAAAAATAGCATTTTTGTTCTCCTGATTTACGAAAGAGGAGTCTTACAGGACTACGTAGGAAGTTTTCAATTATTCACATTGTTCTGCTGGGAATGAACTCTAGAGGACAGGATAACTACCATTGTTTTGGCTTGCATACAAACTTCATTCAAGGGAAATTAGTGTAACCAAACAAGAGGGATTTTTGTAGCTTAGAAGCCTCTTTTGTGTAAATACACACATGCTTCCATGGATTCAGTCTTGTACTAATGCCAAAAGTACTGGTACAGTAGCTTGCTCACCAGAGCACAAAACAAAGGACATTTGCATAAGATTGAAGTTCATCTGTTAGATTTATTATTTTTTGGTATACATTGTATTTTCAAAAGGTAAACAGAGTAATGTTACCAATGCAATCTGAATAATTTGAGGGTATGAATTTCAGCAGTAAACCAATGCTGATTTTTTTTTTTTTGTTCACACATAATTTTAAGCTAAGAAAAAAAAGCTATTCGCTATTAGACAAAAAATTCCTGAGTTTATAAAATTTTGGTTTAGTGTCTAAGGAATTGCATGTTACCTCTGTGTTAATTGCAAATCAGTTCAATATGAGTATAATGGTTACTGTGAGAATTAATAACAATCGACCACTAGTAATTATGATGAATTGCCAGACTGCTTATTGAAGATTTGGGCAATCTACTTCCAGGACTCTACCCTCTGTACTTTTGTAGATATATCTTAATATTCTCCACAATTTATAGTAAAGCATTTTTCATGCATTTGCCATAAGCTGCAATGCTGAGTAAATAGTAGCTCTAGTTCCATTGCGTGCTTCCCCATGTGTCCACGTTTCACTGCGTGAGCTTTTTTGCATTGGCTTCAACTCTGAGCGCAAAGATTCACTGCAACCTTTGAAGCTCCAGTTTAATGTGGTAGAACATCATAATTTTATATCTTATCCCCTTTTTTTTTTTCCCAAGCACATTCAACACTCAATCCTATTTTTAAAAGCCTGTGGGTTATCAGAGATTGTGTCATTCTTTACTGGATGTCTTTTCCTGGGATCAGACGTGCATGTTCAGTTGTAATTTTATTGTATTTTCCTCAACTCTGAGATTAAGTAATATACAAATATTGAAAGCTAGTTGGGTCATTTATATCTTATGAAGTCTGAAGTCAGGCAATGCAGTTTTCACTCTATAATAATTAAATTTCAATACAGCATTGTTTTTTAAATTTGTTTTCCTTTCTTACTCAAGAATTCAAATGCTTATTCTCCTTCTTCTTCTCCAGCCTGTCGTTAATACTCAAAATTTTTTAAAGCCCTTTAATGTCCAAACTCTATGAACTCATCCATGAATGGTCATCAAATTTAGGGTCACTGCCACTTGTGTAGTCTTGGACTTGTGTTTTCCACCTGGAGACAAATATTTTTCAGATCTGTTAAGACTAATTTATGTCAAAGATGGTGGAGCCTGGATGTTTTTATTTCCATGGATCAGTTTTACTGTCAGTTTTTATTAATTTTAAATATTTGAATTAAAATATTCAAAATAGTTAAGGTGGTAGCATTGGATTGAGAAGAGTGACTTACATATATGCCTCTCCAAATATATTCACTCCTGAGTATGTCTTCTGCTAAATTCTCTCTGTTACTGTACAGAGCATTGGTTCTTTGCTGATATCAACATAAATTCTTGTATTTACCAAGTATTTTAATTTACTTAATGTTGTTCCATTTTATATTAATCATAAGTGATAGAAAGTCAGGAACACATGGTACAGTTCCTGTGCAGAGAGTATCCCATGGCTGAGATATTACTTCAGTTCTGATTTCTAAGATTCTAAGACTTAAACATCTTAAAATTTCTCTCACTTGTCCGGGTCAGCAAGATGTTTATTTAATTTTTTTAGCATTTATTACTCTAATAATAAATTATCTCTTCTCTCTTTAAAAAAATGAAGCAAGGCTATAGTTGCAGAAGAGTTCATTGCGCTTCATCACCGACGAGCTAATAGACAAGGCTTGCTGCACCCAGCAGTTTTCTCGCCTTCTGCTTGTTTGCAGATGGGAGCACCAGAGGAAGCGACCGGGATTTCATCTTACTTGTCGGTCTTCTTACAGATCTGTCAAATGGATTAGCTGGCTAGAGGTGGTGTTGTTTCCTTCCCTGCATTTTTACAGCAAATTCATGTCAGAGTAGTAGGGCTTGGAGAGCACTCAGGGCTTCACTGTGTCCCTGAGGCCATCTTGTGTGAATGCTGTGTACTGGGAGGGTACAAGAAGAACAAGGGAGCACCTGTTCGTAAAATGTTTGGGGATTTTGCCCAGATTCTCTAGAACTAGGGTGGAGATCTGCAAACCCACTGTGTCCCTTCACCCCTGAAATTGATAGTTCCACAGACAGAACAACAGTGCAGTATTCTGCAAGGATTGCCTCTTAGTGGTTGAAATGTTTTCTTGTATGGAAATAGGATGGATTTCATATGGAATTGCTTTACACTGGTGGCCCTAAGAGTCCAAGAAAGGCCTACTTTCCCTCCTGAGTAGCTCAAGCCCAGCACACCTGCAGTGCATATGTCACCTATGTCATGTTTAAATGAAATTTGTGGAGTCCTATGTGCCGTATAGTGCTCTTACCTCAGTGTCTACGATGGTAACTCTTAAGAACAGGGTGGAAAACAAGCCGTCTCTTTGGGAAGGAAATTTTAATTACCTCTTGCCCTAGAGAGAGCTGTCCTCCCAGGTTAGAGCAGAAGGTATTGGAAGGGCGCTGTGGGAAAGATTAGCAAGAGGCTCCTTTACCAAGCCACGGTCACAAATCAATAGAGATTTTCAACTGTCACTGCAACCGATCCCTAAACCATGAGCACAAATATTTACTTCTACTGAAAACAGAGAATTTACAAAAAAGAGAAACATATTTCTTTATTTAGTCATTGAATCAATAAAAATGATTTGAGGCTGTGAAGAATTCAAAGTGCTCCAGGATAGTACTCACTTGAGTAGATGCAGCTTATTTTCATAGACCAAAGCTTTCCCTCCGCAAGGAGGAAAATATCAACACAGCAGGTCACTCAGCAGAAACACTTCTGATATGTGTATGCTCCTTTAACATTTAATTTTAATCAGAATGGACCAATACCTCTCCATAACATTTAACTTGCTTTCCTTTGTGGAACAGAAAGTGCAAGGCTGTCGATAATTTTTAAAGTACCCATTTCTGTGACACCTGCATGATATTTTTTAATATTTGCTGAATTGATAACGTTCATGGTAGCGAAGTATAATGCGCAATAAACTGCTTTTGTGGCTGATTAAATGCCAAAGTGAAGTGGAGGTATTCAGCAACTGCAAAAGCCGTTTATTTAGTGTATGCCAATGCCATGAACATTATTCCTGTTACACAAGATTTGCTATACCCTAATGTACAGAAGTAGAAAAGAAATTGTTTCCTTTTCTTGTGAGGGTTGCAATTGCTGCGCTGCTTCAATCTCACACTTCACACTGATATGACATTCGGGAATGTGGCTAGGTTGAGTGGCTTGAGAAAGAGGCTGGTTTACACACTGAATAATTATTAAATGGAGTTCTTTGTGTAGAAGAGGCATTGTGTGGCTGGGCACACTGAACTAAATTAACTGTTGTATGCAAATATTTCAAATTTGGCCTTATAGCTATTGGTAGGAGGAATTCCCTTTTACTGCTGGGGTTCTTCCATGAGGATTTTGGCCTGGAAAAGGCAGCTGTAGTCTTAATTATTGGCTTTACCAGAGACTTGCTGCCTCATATTGCCTGTATTGCTCCCCCTCACTGACAACTGCCACCAACTGGACCACTGACAGATAAAAAGCAGCAGCCATTTCCTGTCATCCTTCATGTAATTTTTTTCTCAAGATAGAAGTTGGCATGAGTTGTGCATAATCCTGCTGTTTCTCTCCAGGGGAAGCCTTTTTTCCCTTTTTATTGTTTATAAAGAGTTTATAAGAGAATGGTTTCCTCCTGGTTGGATGGAATAAATACCTCATTGACATATAGTTCTTGTGCTGTGCTGTTGCTTCACGATAACATCATTTAAAGAAACTTCCTGAAATTTGATTAGATACAAAATGAGAAAATAAAAAATTATTATTACTTCTCTCAATATATGTTGTATATGTTGCCTGTGAGGAATGAAGTGCTGTGGTGATTCTGTGGCACCTAACTGCCATTCTAATTTCTTTTTTTGCTTGTTTGTTTGTTTGTTTTGCATATTGATTCAATAATGTCATTGATTTTCCATGGATTGATTATTTTTCTGAAGTATTTCCTCATGAGTTCTCTGACTGAGAAGGGGTTATATAGGCTTTTTAATTTGATTGTCATTCATGTTTGTTGTTACCCATAGAGATGACAGTCTCTTATTTTGCTGTTCACCTGCCATTCTATTCTTTGTATGGAAGAAACTGAAGCAGAGGAAGCTGCTATTCCACCCTCCAGACTGAGCAATGTCTTTAGTTTGCTCTCACAGTATCTTCAAGAGTTGCCATCTGTACTCTTTCAGTGCAATAGATTATCATTTATTGCAACAGTGATAATTTTTTCTAGTAGCTATTTCTCAAATTTCTCCACTAAATTGGATATGCAAGTGAGCAAACACAAATAAACAAGGCTCTATTTTAATACTTGTCTTCTGTTCTTCATTAGCCCAGAAGCTGGATAGTGGACTGCTAAATGCCTGTTGTTCTGTAAATAGGCTGGGATTAAAATACACAGGAGAAAGATTTCAGCTGTAAGGAATAGATATCACTGACACATTTAAAGCCATGTGCCCTGTAGTTACAGTTTGAGTATCATCAATGAAAAATAAGGTGTTTTCTTTATCCATTTTCTGTTTCCCACAGAATTAGTTATAGGCGTGTGTTTTGGAGCTGGGGATTTTTGTCTCACACAATAATGTTTGCTGTCCTGTGAAGTTGATTCTGATTACAGAATGTTGGATGCAATGCTAATTACTCCAAGGTCACTGAAGTCAGTACTAACAGTGAGGTGATCCTTCAATGTTCCTCCTCTGCAGGTCACTATGTGGCAGAGAATGAGGCTGTGAAGACCCTTCCTCTATTCCAGGTTTAAACTCACTGTTACTATTTTGTTCTCCAATCACTTCAGTCTGCAGTTACCCCAGAACATAATTTTGAGAGTTGAAAAAACCCTGATTCCTAAGCCATGTCTGCTAGAGGGAGATGCAGTAAGCCAAGGTAACAGCTTTGTGCTAGGAAAGGGGAAAAAGAGGGCTTAGGCTTTGTTCACCACCCTTCCAGTTTTATGCAGGTATGCCGGGTGCATCGGGGAAATTGTTTAGGAGTGATCAATCCATGTGTGAAGATTGCCTTGTAATGCTGCTAAGGACAGGGAGACCTTGCTTCATTTGACACATAAGAGCTGCTTGAGTGACTTAGGATATTCCAACACCCATAGGAACAACCTTAACTTGCACCCTAGAGGTTTTCCACATGTTAGCGCTGTGAATTCTTGCACAGCTTGCTCATTTGGTATAGATTATACAGTGGGGTTGCATCGGCATCATCCCTCTGCCTTTGATAAAGTTGAAATTCTCTAGTATTGGTGTTTAGGATCATAAATGTTCTTTTCTTTTTCCCACTACTCAAGCAAAGTTCTAGGAGTTTTTGTAGTAGCAATCTGTTATGGCAAACTTGATCATACTACTCTGTGGTAGTCCTTGCTGAAGCTGGGTGTAACTCGTGTGCAAAGTTTATGAGCAGGACTATCTGACATTGCTCAGAATTGCCATTTCCAATGTGATCCTGGCTCTTGGTTGAACCCACAATAATTTCTGTAAAGACAGATAAGAATTTAGGAAGAAATTCTTCTCCCAACTATTTGGGGGGAGCTGGAAGATTGTCAGAGGACTACTCCAGTGCCTGGAATGCAGAATTAGGGTAGCAGGGCTTTGTTTGGAGCTTTGCTTCTTTCTGATATGTGTTTTAGTCTGGGATTAAATCTTTCTATCTCTAAAACTGGAATAATAATATTTGCAATTTAAGACTTACAGTGTGCTTTGAGACCAACAGTGAAAAGCTCTCAGTAGTGTATTTACTACATTCTGTTTGTAGAGGTTACAAGCAGTATCTGGGAGAAATGAGAATAAATGAAGCCAAACACACTGATTTAAAAGCAAACTGTTGAAGCCAGGCCTGAACAGTAAAATAGCTTACATGTGCCAATGCCTCTCCTCAGATAGCTCAGAATTAAGTTGCAGGGTTCCAACTGCTGTCAAAAAAGGGAAAAAAATTCCAAGGTTATAACTGTTTAATGGGAGGAAAATGGCTAATTTCTGTCTCTTTAAATTTTGTGGTGGAGAAAATAAGGTCCTTTGATCTTTAAATGAAAGCTTCCAGAGTCATTACACTGAATCAGTTAATCTCTCCCAGTAGTTACCTTATTCTCTCTTCCTCATGGGCATCCTCTTTCATGGTCTCTGTGCTGAGCTTCAAATCAATGAACAAACTGTTACTGCTTCCAATACAGCCTGTCTAGTGAGCTTTCCTGCTTTCATGCACTGCCAAGCTCTTACCTCAAACCTTGGCACGTCCAAGAGGAGAAGAGGTCCAGTAGTGCCACATGTGTGTTAGCCAGGCTGGCTCCATCATCTTCATTTGTGGGTCAGGCAGTCCCTTGCCTCTTGACAAGAGATGTTTGTGAGGGATTGCATATCCTGTCATTCCCAGGTGACACAGGTAATTCTAAGCAGCTCAAGGGACACAGCAGGGCTAGGGAGTACCCTTGGTCATCCCATTACTTAGTTTAAAAAATTATTAACTATATCAACAACAGATCTTCATATCTTTGTGTGAGGTATCTGTGCCCAGACAAAAATAAGTTACACTGTGTGTGCTGCTGGCTGAATATACTCTTCATTCAGAATGGATTTATTTCTCTCAGGGAAAAAAAAATATAGAAATTTCCCACTGTAAGCCCCACAAAGCATATCTGATACTTACAGTATGAGCTAGTGTACCTGTTAGAGCACAACAAATGCTGGGAAGTAGCACCTGGGAAGTTTTGAAGGTGTTACCAGCTAGTGCACACGCTGTGTGAAACTCAGGAGCTGAGGTTATGGAGTAGCCTTTGTTCTGCTGTTAATCTGTTCCTTTATGTGAAGGGGTTACAGAGTGGTAGAGTTACGGTGAATCTTGCAAAAGTTGAGTTAGAGTAATTTTATAGGTTTAAACATAAAAGTTAGGCATCAAAAATGAAATGTGATTAGAAAATAACTCATCCTCTCTTCCAGGAAATGAATTTTGGTACCAAGTGAATGTTTTGAGACAATTTTATCTTCTGGGCATGTAGTACCAGGTGTTTTCCTAAGTAGTTTGCATGCAGTTCTTTTATTGGACTCTACCTTGTATTAAGCAACGAGAAGGCTTTTTTCAACAATAATGACAGATTTGCTTTATTCATATCCAGATGTCGAATATGTTATCTTCATTGAGACAGAATTTCAGGAGAGGCACTTCATCTCTGCATTTCCAAGAATTGCACAGCTTGTGTTCCAGTTTCTGACTATGTATAACTTACTTCTCTCTTAATTTACTTTGCTCGTTTCAACTGGTGTTTCCTGCTCCTTTCCTGGGATGAGAGGCCAAAAAGGTCTTGACCCTTTGTTAGTGCTGCTCAGCAAGAACAAGAATATTCCTGCGTTACCAACAGTGTTCTCAGCACATATCTGGGATCCCATACTAACCCCATTCTACTATGAAGTTAACTCTTTCCAGCTAAAACCAGCACATACTTGTACTTGAAAACTTTTTCTGCTGTGTGTGCTATTTATCCATTCTTCTGTTTCCTAGGCTTATCACTACATCACATGAAATACTTCAAAAGAGAGTTCTGCTCAATGTCTCTGAGAATGGTGCAGAATCAATTTCTACCTTGTGTGAAATTTTGCACTGCTTTATCAGTGGTATTTTCTTTATTTGTTCGAATATGATTTGGGGCCAGAAGCAACAGAAATCTGAATACGGCATTTGATAATTAGCCAGAGCTAAGCCTTTCCTATGTGACCACCAATAATCTTGGTTTTGCTGTCTTTACTCAAGATCACCCTGTCTCTAATACTCTGTTTAATAGTATTCCAGCATCTGTTATCAAAATCCTTCAGCTTTCTCCAGCACTTTGCTGCCAGCTTTCTTACAAGTCTGATGGCCTAAAAGGTCCTTCTGTACCTAAAATAAAATATTTTATAATCCCATTTTTTTAAAAAAAATCATTTTATAAATGGAGCTTCTCTGTTTCCTTGGCTGTGTGTGTAATTGTGCATATACATTTTCAAAGATAGTTATTTTGTAGACTGAGAGAATTAAAGAAAAAGTTGAAATCAACTGAAACTAAAGTATTGTGGTATTGCTATTTAGAACTTCAGTATTTTCTTTGTTCTACCTAGGTTTTAGACATATACCTAGGTTTTAGGCATATCTAGGTTTTTTCCATTTCTATGTTCTTCTCTATGTTGGATTCAATCCTTAATTATCTCGTGCCTGGGAGGAAAAGAGACAGCAATTGTTATAGATGAGTGGGTAAATGGCAAGGAAAACAGTCCCAGAGCAAAGCAAAGCTTGTATGCTTCCTGCACTGGGATTTCTAGGGAAATGAGTATTGATAGATGCTTTTACACTACCTTGATGAAATTCTGAAATTCTTAATGCATGTTAAGTTGTGTGTCCTCATTGTGCCAGTCTGAAGGACCCTCTGTCATGGTACCGTGGCAAAAAGCCTAAAATAAATTAGAACATCCATACACTTTATAGTGCAATTATTTGAGTGTGATTTCTCAGTGGAGCTGGTAAGAAAAAAGATAAAGATATATGCATAGATGTATATATATAAATGTGCTATCAAAAAAAACCCCCTCAAAACCTAAAAACTTAAAAAATCTCACCCAACCTCAGTTCAGTAAGAGCAAAACCACAGTAAGGGTAGCAGTATGTGTGTGTATATATATGATGTGTGTGCATAAATCTATAAAAAATCTGAATTCTGTATGTAACTTCCAATCCTTTTGTGATAAAGTTTTCTCAGTATCATTTTATAGTTTCTAAAATGGAAAATTGTGCCTGTTCTTTGTCTGATACTTACCAATGTAATATGTTAATTAAAAATAAAGGGAAAATGTGCATATTTCATCATATGAAGAGTGCAGAAAAATCTGATTTTTTTATAGGAGCTAAAGCATTTACGTCTTTCTGAAAATTGAACAACACAAAATAAGATTTGTTTTTACTCTGCCACTGGTAGTCACACAGACCAGGTAATACACCCTAAGAAAATAAGTGACAGTTTGTGATACTTATGATTTGTAGTGTACTTTTGCTAATGCACCTGAACATTGCATGGAATTTTTAGTGATGTGGAGCGTTCTGAACTAGTAAACCAAAATAATACATTTTTCAAAGATTGCAACTGTTACTGTGGACCTGACTAAAATGAAAGATTAGATTTCTAACTGATTTCCTTTTAAAAATAAAAATCTGTTTTGATGGAAAAGAACATCTTCAGATTCCAGTTGTGTCCATGTGTAGCATGTTATGTCTGTATTTCTGAAATCTGACTGTAAGAAATCTGTTATTTTAATTTTATTTTTTTTTCCTCCTCCTTCAGGTCTCCTGGAAGCCTCCTCTGATTCCCAATGGAGAAATCCTCAACTACGAGATCCGCATGCCTGACCCACGCATTGTCATCGCTGGGAACCCCTCATCCCGGCTGAGCCACCTGGTGACCAACCTGGTGCCCTACACGAACTACTCGGTCACGGTGATAGCCTGCACTGGAGGGGATGGCTTCCTAGGGGGCTGCACCGAGAGTTTGCCTACCAGAGTGACCACACCCCCGACAGTTCCTCAGAGTGTCAGTCCCTTGTCCGTGACTCCCATCAGCGAATCCTTTATTGCCATCTCTTGGCAGCCACCACTAAGGCCCAATGGTCCCCATCTGAGGTAAGCTGAGACTGGGGGAGCAGTTTGCTTCTCCTTACCTAAATCTGACGCAGAAAGTTGTGAGTGATGCAGAGTTTGTCATGTGATCTCTTCATTTTGGACCTTTTGGAATTGCTCTTTAAGGTTCAGAGAAGAGCCAGGGTTGTTCAGGGCAAATGTGTTGTCTGTGCTGGAAGGCTCTGGGTCTCAGTGCTGTCTGAAAAAACAGGAGCAAGCACAGGATATAAAGCCATAAGTGGTTTGGGCTGCAGCATCAGCCACTTTTTGGTGATGAGTTCAGGCAATAAGCTCCACCAATAAAATGATGAGAAAAAGAAGAGGTTTCTGTAAACACGAGTAGTTAACACATCCAATATTCTCAATCCTCTGGGTTATTCCACATGAAGAGAAAGTGACCATTTGGAAGGATGATGACATGAAATAATCAAAAATTAAGTGATGCATAAATTTTAAATGAGACAGTGCATGAGAAAAATGGAAGTTAAATTGCTAGAAGTGTGAGGGCATAGCCAAAATAGGAAATGCAAGGAAGTGCTGGATATAGCAGGCTGGATTTCACCACAGGAACCAAAGAAAGGAATCTCCTGTGAGATTTTTCTGGAATGATGGGATGGGAATCTTGAATGTTGAATACTGAGTGTGTGTGTGTAGATATACATTAAAAAGAAATGGATTTGAGTGCATAAAGGTTTATAAAGACAAATGCATCTTTATATATACACAATAAAAAAAGTCAAATCTTTCATTCTAGTGCTTTAACGTATCGTGAAACATTGTGCATGGAATTATAGCTCTGTACTCCATATGTTCTGGTTAGCAGCTCTCTTCTAGGTGCACTGATGGGTTCAATAATTATCATGTAATGCTGTTTCACTTGCATATGTTATTACAGAGCACTAGCTTGACTTTTTCTTCAGGCTTAATTAGGGCACACAACAACTGAACGAAATGATGATTGCTCTACAGTAAAATTTGAAGTTTCAGAAAAGCAGTGTCTGTTATTCTGGGGTTAACAACATGACCGTTTTACCATAGATTATTGAAGTAATTCAGCACGACCTACATCTGCAGATTTCATTTCTTTCATGGTGTGCCATGCTGCCCTCAACAAGAACAACCACTGAAGCAGCTGCTCTGTACAGCATGATGGAACAAGAAGTCTGCAGCAAGCAGAGTAGCAGCAGCAGCTGCCAGTGGGGGTGATTTACACATGATCGCCACTCAGTGTTCGAAAAGATTTGATGTTTTTCAAGACTCGTCTATGAAATATATTGGACAGAATATGCCAGGATGGTTTCCTATGATGCTGTAATCATCTGTCTTTGGGTTGACACTGATGAACCACTCATGTGAGAGCTGTTCTTGTTATAAAGTCATCTGATTTTTTTGACAGAGCTGAAGTTTAATTAGTTTTTGCTATTTAATTTCTGAAGTTATAATCTGAACTTCTGCGGTAATTCAGGTTGGCATCACTAAGTGCTACAATGCTTGCCTGTACCTGTTGAGGATTACTCCCTAAACTCAAGGACAAAAGTTGTTGGGAGTTATGCATGTACTCCCTAGCTGCCATGGACCACAGGAAGTGTCAGATCTCTCATAAGAGCATCTCAGTTGATTTCTGGTTTTGAAGCAACACTAAATCAGTATTTAACAGGTATGCAGTACCTGTTAAATACCTCTTCATTCAGGGTCTCAAATCTAGGATGGTATTGTCCAACATGTCCTTATCAGACTGAAGATGATCTTAATTTTAAGAAGTGTCAAATTACACACAAAGCCACTGGTCAGCGTGATAATTACAACAAAGGGGTGACCCACACCAGGGTATCTGCAGAAGAATTAAACATGGAAACATTTTCACAAATGTGCATTTAAAATGAGAGTGTTTAAAGTCTGCCTGAGTATCCATGTACTTTTGTCTGGAATTTAGCAGTAAGCACCTTTCCAGAATGGGAGACAGGGACAAGATGAAACAGAGCAGCTCAGCACTTAAAAGAATCAAGTTATGTATTTAAGTGAATGTATATGCATATGACCCTAATTTGCTGGGGTATCAAATGGGAACAATTATTGAAAGAATAAATTAAACAGTTCTGTGGAATGTAATAAAGAGTAATAATCCTAAAGATTTTGAACAGATATATTTAATTTTGTTTCCTTTAGAGTGTAGTTTTCTTTGTAATCCCTAGAATGATTAGGAAATGCAAACTCTAATATTATCCCCTTTAGTTTGTGCAGGCACTAAGTGATCTAATTTTTGTTAAATTCCATAAAGGTTTTGAATAAAAGGTGAAGTAGAGTGTGTGATGCAGCCTGGGTGGAAAGCATGTTTTCCAAATCAGGCAGTCTCATGGCTGACCTGATGAAAGATGGGCTTTGGCTGACCTGCTGTTTGGAACAGAGACAGGAATACTGCTTCAGATACCAATTAAAACCAGGATGAAATAGTTTGGTCTTTCAAGCTCACATCATGAATTTCTACCCAAACACAAAGGTGCCTTGCTAAGGTCTACAGATGGCTGAAACAGTTAACTCATTCTGTGCCTGTTATCTGCTGTAATTTACACTGTAGTTATTTGCAAACACATTAGGTACAAAGGCACACTTAAGCTGCTACTAATAGTAAAATAATAATAATGGCAGTGCTCTTTGTTTCAGTATATTTGCAAGAAAGAGGCATAATCATTTCATATTCTGGACCAACCTGTGCTTATCATGCAAGTCTGCATAAGACACTTTTATGGGCTATTTGGACTTGCTCTTGATATCAGTTCCACAAAGTTTAAAATCTGTAAATCATTAAGTAAACTAGCGGTTTTTTCAAGTGGAAATGCTTCATTTTCCATTTTCAAAGTAGTTTCCTTTTTTTTTTTAAATTAAGTAATTGAATGTTATAAATCACAAAACATTAAAAAGAATGTTTATCTCAGGAAGTTTACAGCTGTAAAAACAAAATAATGTGTGGCTTTAAAAAAAACCCTGGTTGGGTTTTTTTTTTGTTTTGTTTTTGGTTTGGTTTTTTTTTTTTTGTGTAATAACATTAGTTGAGATAATCCTGGTGTTCTGCTTGTCTTTTGTGTTAGATATGAGCTCCTGAGACGTAAAATCCAGCAACCACTTGCATCAAATCCCCCTGAAGATTTAAATCTGTGGCACAATATTTACTCAGGAACTCAGTGGTTTTATGAAGATAAGGGTCTTAGCAGGTGAGATTACAAAAACTATAAAAACAAATGCTGGCATTTTGTATAGTGTATGTTTAATAGTTCAAAGTATTTCTTGTGTCTTTATGTAGTGAACATATTAATTATGTAATGAAATATTTTTTGTCATCATCTTTGGTGTTAATCATTCTAATATGCAGGGATTTATTATTAGTGTGTCATTCTTTACTCATACATTGTTTTGCTTTGAAAAACAAATGAAAATAAAAATCTCATGAAATTTTAGCATGGATATGCTCATGCAATCAAACCATTTAGATTTATGTGTACAGATGCTGTAGATTTGTGTGTTGTCAAAGTTATAGCACAGGCAGAATGCATGTTTGAGGGAAACATCTGAAAATTGCTTTCAGCAATGTTTTTATTACCTGATTTTGTTGTATTAACTTCATCACCATTAAATACAGGGTGTTTAGAGTGGAGAGATAGAGTGTGTGCTCTGTTCCTCAGTATGTAACAGACCTGTTGTGTGGGGGAGAACAAGACGTTTACTCTTGATCAACCTTAATTTCTACATCTTGAAGTCTAGGCTATTGCTCCTTAAGACAAAGCACACAAATGAAGAAATTGTAATGGAAGATTCAACTTGGATTCTGTGTTAGGTTTTTTGTTGGTAAAGTCTTAGGAAAACCCTCATGGATGGTGTCAGGGTGTGTGTGTTCTTTGTCCTGGAGTGCTTTATGAGAACTCCATGTCAATCACTGACCCTCAAATATCTGTACTGTCCTTCTACTTCTGTAAAAATTGTGTGAGCATCCCTCCTGCGCACAATGGGAATCAGGAGGATGTGACCTCTGCTCCTGTCAGACCCACACCTAAGCAAGCTGAGGGCTACTGCCTCTGGCTTGCTTCTGCCTACTTGCTGAAAGTCACTGCTCATTTCCATCTGTTGCAATTGCTGCTCACAGAGCTATTCTTGTACCAATCCTGCCCAAGTATTCATTTCTTTCTCTCAGCTATGCTTGAAAGTCTGCATAGAGTTGCCTTTGGTTTTAGCTTTGCATATTTTAGTGGTGCAGCATATTTTAGTGTGTGTAGCAGTTATGTCAGCAATTCAGAGGTGGCAATACCTGAGGCAGACAGAGCCTCAGTGGCCGATCATTAGGCACCATGACATTTTGGATTGAATGAGCCATGACCAAAACAGCGTGGCTAACCCTTGGAGACACCTGAACACTTCTTCTGGAGAAGGTTCTGCAACCTGCAGCTATGTTTTTGCAGTTAACAATGCAGGATGAGTTTGTGGCTGGAGAGGAGATGCTACAGAGAGGCTCAAGCACTCAAGCCTTATTTTTCCCAAAAGAAAATTCATATATCAGCATTTATTTTCATTTGTCATACTTTAGGCATGTTGTAGAATTACTGATCTTGTCAAATGGTTTCTTCATTTCTAATCGGCTACGACAAATTCATTTTATTTTCATTGATGAAAATATGGATCAAAAAAAATAATCACAAATTCTCATCGGTAAATTGCAAGACTAGAGTCCTTTTCTTATTGTTTGTGTGCTACAGTGTCCAAGAAAAACTAAATTTTTGCAAATGACAGAAGATGCAGAGAGAGAAAGAAGATGTATTCTGTGTATTTTCCCTATTTGTCTAATTTGTCAATGCTTAGAGTTGGAGTTAGTGAGTTCCCATTAATTTGCTTTCTTCTCAATGGGACTGCTAAAGCTTAGCTCTTTTAAAAATCAGGGTGTTATAATAAGGCATCTAAAATAAATATAAAAAGTAAAGTAACTATACACTGTAAGTGAGTATTTTTTGTACTAAAAGCTCTAAATATTAGGCACTTATTGAATGTTCCTTTATTGCATTTGCAGACATTTATCCCACGGCAGCTTCAGTGAAAATTTGAACAAGATGATCCTGAGTTCTGTCTTTGTGCAGTTTTGTGTGAGGCTTTTTATGAGGAAATTAAATTTGAGATGATGAAGTCCCATTTAAAGTACATTAATACACATTTTGCTATAGGGAAGGAATGATGATGGGATAGTCACTTGATTTACTAAATACACATGTAGTTTTTAATAAATCTGTGTAATTGGAATATGCACAGTTCTGAGGAAAATGACTTTATTAAATGAATTTGAACTCCTAGGTGCCTTTTTTGGGATGTTTTTTAGTAGAAGAGTCCTGACTGTGTGGTGAATCCCTTCTACAAATGAGACTCTGCAAGTTAAAATCAATGGGTTTCCCAAAAGAGGAAAAAAAGCCTCATTTGATTAAATTCTGATCCAAATTTTGGCAGGTTGCCACAGCTGTAATTACATATTGAATTGAGCTATAATCTCTCAACACCTCAGAAGCTACAACTATGAAGAAGTGAAATAATGTGTTTTATTTTTGTTACCCTGTTAATCGGGCTGAATAATTTCCACAAAATAGATGCCACTTATGAAGTCTTCATTGGTGCATCCCATGCAGATGAATTTTTGTGCAGGGGGAGAAGGAACAACAAATCTTTGGCACAGGCAGAAGGTTTGCAGCAAATATTTTCTATGTCTGCATTTTTCATTCCATTTAATTATTTTTAAAATGTCTTAGGTACACGACATACGAGTACAAGCTCATAGTGCACAACGAGGTAGGATATACATCAAGTGAAGAAGTGATGGCCACTACATTAGCAGGATTGCCAGAGAAGGGAAGTGTCCTCGTTGCACGTGCTGTTAATCACACTGCCGTAGAAGTGGAGTGGTCAAAACCAAGTAAGTGTGCTTAGTATTTATTCCAGTAACTAGATGTTAACCTGCCATCACTTACCATGGCCTGCCTTGCTCTCAGAGGAAACACAGTCCTTGCTTTGATTTATAATATACCTAAATGTCCTTGAAAGGAGAGGAAAGAAATAGGGGGAAAAAAAGTGCACGTTTTGCTCTTTCTCAGTCATGTCCGTATTTATCGTATGCTCTTTCTGCAGAATGAGAATAGTGAAAATGAAGAAATAGTTAATGCAAACTCGTGAGACATATATAAAGCAGTACTACACAAAATCCTGTTGTATTTGTGGCCTATTTCATATCTTTGTATAAAAATTTACATCTACAGTCCTTCACAATGAGAAGATTCCCTTTCTCTTTCTTTATGCTCTGCTCCTTAAAATGAATTTAGCCAATTTCTCTAGTTGGTTTGTTAATACAGCAGTGGGGAATTTCTTCATGACTTAAATGCAAATGATATTTTAAGGACTGGGTGCTGAATTGCAGCAAATGTAGTCTTTTTATTTTATAATTGCATGCCTGAAGTAAGCATGCTTATAAAAACTGACAAATGTAATAGATCTGAAGCAGCTCACTGAAGTTTCATTACCTTAGTAATCTAAACCCTTGACCTTCTAGATGTAGGTAATGCAATCTGGTTTTATTTTCATTCATATCTTAGAAATTTCCTCCATATATGTTTGTGAATATAGAAGTTAAACACCAAGACAAGGCTATTCATTATTTGAAAACCTTATCATATTTTATTACTTCTTATGTTGCAAATAATCGTATTAACTATTTTGTATATCAGTGTTTCATTCTTTTTCATAATATTAGTTTTCAAATTAGTTTTTTGTTTTCTTTGGGAACTTGGGAGCCCTCAATATAAGTTGCCTTGCTGTCTTTCCCTACTGTAAGTTTCTGACTTCTAAGGATTTAGGCCTTGTGTCAGTACTACTTAAAAATAGCATATCATTCTTGATTGAGGGTTTCGATGACAAACCCATATATTATTAAGTCTGAAAATATGCTTTTGGCTTTTATCAGTGCTCTGTCCCAGTGAGCTGAGTCCTGTTCCGTAGTACTGTGTGTCATTTCAAGAGTTTTGTGTTAGTGCTTACAGTTTTCATCATAATTATACTTCTCATCTCAGTGCCTAGTGGAAAAGCGTTGCATTTAGTCAGACCTGAACTTAAACTGTTTGACAAAGGACAGAAAAGATAACAGATGATATCTGAGTCACTAAAATAGAGAAGACTTGCCTGGAATCTGTGCTTATCCATCAGCTCAGACTGGTGCATATCCTTCACTGTGTAGCCAGAAAATTGTACTGTTTTTTTCTGTCTTTCTCTGGGGAAGTTAGTACTGAGTAAAATACATTTTAGAAAGAAATGTGAGGATTTGGAGGTTTTGCCCTGTATGTAAAATGCTTCTGAATGTATTACAGCTTTATATGTAGATGATGAGCTCATGCTTGTTCTGAAACAATAACACAGAGCTTCTCACTGTACTGTGAGTGGCCAAAATGCCATCTGGGTAAAGCTGAATGTCACTGGAATTTATGGCATAGGCACAGGTCCTTTATTCATGGCTAGAGGAATAACACACGATTGGAGTGGGCTCTGGGAAGTGTTGTTTGAAGGTAAGGAGCAAAAAGGCTTGCACATCACTGCTTGCAGTTGCTTTTACCTATTAATTTGTTTATTCCATTGTCCTCATGGGGATGTCTATGGAAAGAAAACTTTCTCCAGTGTTGGATAGGGTGATGAACCATTAATGATATTGAAAAATTAGGGAGAGCAGTCTACATCACTCCTTAAAGGGGTGATGGGGTGATTTGATGGAATCTATACATATTTTTTTTAATAAGAGAGTCTGAATAAAATTTGTTTTACTCTTCACAATAAATGTTGTTGATAAGAAACTTGCTGACTGAGAATTTCCCGGATGATGTTCCAATGTTTTTCCTTTCTTTTCCCAGCACTGCAGGATTTGCAAGGAGATGTTGTTTACTACACCCTCTTCTTGAATTCTACTGATGAGAGAAGATCTCTGAGGATCCAGGCTGATGTAAACTCTGTAGTCGTAGATGATTTGCAGCCCAACACAGAGTATCAGATATTTTCTCAAGTTTTTAACGGAGTCCACAGCATCAACAGTGAGGTTGTGCATGTGACTACCTCAGATGGAGGTTGGTTAACAGTGAATGCAGCTTGGCTTAAAATCTGAGAATGAAATTGATTGATTTTTGTTAGGGTTGAGATCAGTCATCCTTCCATTATAAAATTTCCGGTATAAAAGGAAAAAGGTCTAAAACGTTAAAATGCTTAAGTGCTGGTTGTCATCATGTGGTAGATCAATAAACGGTCCCACTGAGACAGAGGCAAAAGCTCTAATAGCAGATATTAACCCAGTTTGTTCTCATCTTCTCCTGCATATTCCTGTCTGTGTGCACTAAGTTTGGAACTGAGTTCATATCAATAAATGGTGGAATTTAGAAACAATTAATGGGTTTTTTAAAAGATTTGCTCTGTGAAGCGACGTGCTCTTGACATGACAGTTGTACACAGGGCCCTTCTTGAGTCACTAGAAACTCTGGGTGCAAGTTCAGCTCTAACAAAATTCTTTATGAGTCATTTCTATGCCAATGGGCAAGTGCAGAGCTGGGGGTGGAGGTTGAGGATAAAATAATAATTAAAAAAAATTGTGCATCTGAAATGTGTTTAGAATGGTCTTTCTAATCTTTTTGCTTTATAAAGTCTCATTATAAACATTATAATATCATTACCTCAGAAGCAAGTGTTCCAGGTCATTAGCAAAGCACTTTAAGGGAGGATTCCATTTCCTTTCTCATGCCAAAGGTCAGCACCTTTTGTTTATAAAATAGAATTGATGGTAAGGGCAATTTTTCAACTGGTAAAGATGGGTTCTTATGATAAAAATAGGCCTTTGCATGGTTATTTCTGACATGCTTAGATAATTATGTAATTTAACGCTACGGAAGGTGTTGGTTTTTTTCTTTTTTTTTTAAATAAATGTTAGACTTCATCATTACCTATAGTAATCAACATTTGAAACCATTTACATAATGGCAATATTGCATATTGCTTCATCTATAAGGCTGATAATGTCACATTCCATCAGACATAAGGTATTTTTGTCTCAGGTTTTGCTTTAAAAGCAAAATGCTCTATTTCTTTTTCCTTTTTTTAAGAATTAGGTTTGGGGAGACATAAAAATAATATTTGCATGTTGGCAGTGCAGATGGGTGTGTAATTTATCATCATATCTCACTGGCCACATACTACTGATGATTGACATTGTGCTGCTGGTATAAAGCATTTTACCATCAGCTCTCATGATTTCTAACTGAGAGTATAATAAGCCAATTTACAGAAGACTACAGACTGTGATAACTTCATCAGAGGAAAGCAGATAAGCAGTGAACCCTTTGCTAAACCTAAATACTAATCTGCATTTGGTTAAACAAGTGCTTTTGCAGAGACAGCTGGAGTTTATTCAGTTTCTTCCTTTATTTCTAGAGCCTGAGGGCATGTTCCCTCCAGAGGTTGTCATCATCAACAGTACAGCTGTACGTGTCATCTGGACATCGCCTTCAAACCCGAATGGTGTTGTCACTGGGTACTCTGTCTATGTAAATAACCAGCAGTACAACACTGCAATGAGCCAGCCGGGATCTTTCCTTTTGGCAGATTTGTCTCCCTTCACCGTGTATGATATACAGGTTAGAATATGTTTTCTGGGTTGTGTGACATACTTTAATTTTACTTATTTACTTCTACCTGGATTTCCAAGAAGAATATTGTTCCGTGAAATTTCTTTACACGCGTGGGTACGTGTTCGCACCGATGTTTGAATGCATATCTATGCAAGAAATATATTTGTTTTTAGTATGTTTTGGTTTGTGTACACTTTTCATCACAAATTTCCATTATCTCTTTTTTCAAAGTGTCAAAACTCCATTTACTTTCACCTAAATGTTCTGTGCTTCAGCATTAGCAAAACCCCAACATATATTACAAAGAGGCAAAGATTCTACTCCTACTCATTAAAAGAAAATTGCAGTTGTTTAAGAAACACCAGGCATGCATGATATATCTGTACAGTGAAATAATGATGTTGTATTTGACACCCCATTATCAGGTTTTTTTCCTTATCCTTTTGAGGAGGCAGCAGAGCTGATCTCTGAAATCATCACACTACTTTCTATGGTCTTAATACATGCAACATTTGTTTTTTTGCTTTTCTCTTTCTCTCTCTTTGCCTCTCTAGTCACATATCTAGTGAAAGGCAAAATGCTGTGGGCATAAAAAAATAATAAAGAAGTCTTTCTATCCTGACTTTGTATTAATCTCTTCAAGAAATGGATTTTGACACTTAATTGTAACTATTCCTGTCTATTTCATGAAGGTTTGGTTTACATGATTATATATGAGACAAACTTAGTAGTACCATGTATACTTCATTCTGAAAATTTGCAGCCAGTTACTCCATGCCATAAATAAACATCACAGACAGGCACACCGTAACAGATTTCCATGTTCCAGCCCCTCTGAAGCAGCAAACCTCCATCCATGAATACACATATGACTTTCTGAATGCCACTTGGAAACACATTTGTCTTTTCTCAATAACAATGCAAATTCAATGTACTGCCTCACTTATAGACCCTCTATATTAATTTACCATGGCCACCTTCTGTTGCTTGAGATGTTAATTATTCTTCTCTTCTGCTGTGCTAGTATTTATATTTGCATTAATGTGATAGGTAAAACCAAAGTAAGGTGCCTTTATTTTTTTTTTTTCTTTTGATTATTTTTCTTTTTTTCCTGGAAGCAATATTATGTTGCATACATGTGCATCTTACTGGTAATCTTACTGCATTATTTTTCATTTTCATTATATTTTATTTGGAGTAACTTCCCTGTTGACAATACAGAAACAATGTTATGATCCTTCACTTCCTATTTCACTTTTCCTCTTCTTAGTTTAATCCCAAGAACTGAAGGAATAAGAATTTATTTCTGTGACATTTTTTATAAAAAATGGGATGATTTCTATTTGCATTTCTCACCTTTAATTTATAAAATAGACATGAAGGAATAGGAAACACTAAGGAAAAATACTTTTTATTTTTATGCTTCCAGAATATATAGTGGGAATAGAAACCTTACTCAAGACCTCAAATGAAAGCACATTTTTTTCAGTATTGTGTACTGGTGTCTACATAAACATGCAGAAAAACAACTTCACTGCAACTCTTTTGGTGATAATTTAATAGAAAAGAGCAATTAGTGCCAGAGGGCTGCATGTACCCTGCTTTTGAAAATGGTGTGGGAAAATGTGATACAGTGCAGTATATCTCTGGCAGATATACTTATCTCAAAGCTGCAGTATTTTCCTGGCTGTATGGAATCTGTTAAATAGAAAAGAATTATATCTCGGCTGAAGAGAAAGTCTAAACAAGTAGCGGAGCTGAAAAATTCCTGCGGCTGAGTATGTGAACCTCGTGTTCCTCTCCATCAGGTTGAAGCCTGCACGGTGTATGCCTGCGTGAGGAGCAATGGGACCCAGATCACCACTGTGGAGGATGAGCCAAAGCAGCTGTCAGCACCCATTATTCACATAATTGGCTCAAGGTACTGTGCTATAGGTGGCTTTCATGTACCAGAGAGATTCGTAGCTGGAATGAGGACCAGAATGTAAAGCTGTCTTCTCAAAATTGAATAAGGTGCATGAAAGAATTCAGTATACACTTTGAAAACAGTTTTAGTGGTTGTTATCTTTGGTCTTGAAGTTTTTTCGCCGAAAGATCAATCAGAGAAGTCTCACCCTTGGTTGATTGTACATACCCATTTGGATATCACTGTGCTGTGGTAATAAATAAGGCATAAGTGGAAATAGTTAAGAGAAGAAGTGTAGTGGAATGAAAATTATCACAATCTGCTGTCAGTTAAGAAGTGGAAGATTAATGTTCGGGGAGCAATGCGATGCTGATAATGGAAACTTAGAATAATTCTGGGTAAAAAAAAAAGTCACGTATCACAACAGTAAGAATTAGTAAGCTATCTGAAAAGGCATGCATATCTATGTCTCCTTGAACCACTCACTGTTTGCAGTCTGCCTATCCACTACATCCACAGGCATGGGCAAACTTCTTGATTGTAAAGGGAGCATCAAATTTGCAGTCCTTAGAAGCAGGCAAATAGTAACTTATTAATAATAGTAACTTATTAATAGTGATTCCTTGGGAGTTAATATCTTCCAAAGACAAAATAAAACACAACTTGTGAAGACATGTTTCAGAATTACACCAACAGTAAAGCAGTTAACCTCCTGTGTTTGTGTTATCGTTCCTGTGATTTTCCATTTCTAGTGGAGTATGCTCATTAGCAGTGTTGCTTTCATCAAAAGAAAAAAAAATCTTCTGTAAATAACTAGTATCTAACATCTGAGCCTTCAGAAATGGCTAACAGAATGGAGTTGCTTCTCCAGTCTCTTAAGGACTTTGGCTTCCTGTTTGCTATTTGTATATTTTGCTTGAATTGAGCATTTGTGTCTGTATAAGGGTGAAATTAAGCTTGCTATTTTTCTGTCACACATATAGATACAGTCAAAGCTTGTTTGATGATAAGAACTCAATTCAGGATCTCATCTTTTGCCCTTGGCTTTAACTTATGTATGCCTTTGTCTGTATTGTCCGTACTTGTCTGTACTGCAAACACTTATGCATGTTTCTGCTATTATATATAGACTAAATATGTCATAACACATGAATGCAAAAGGATCAAAAATGCCTCCCTACTTTATAATCTGCTCAGCCAGAAACAGACTCTGTTTCTACATTGCCTTTTCCTACATGTCATATTATCATCAGCTGTTCTTATATCCCAAAAGAATACTAACTACTGATCGATTGCCCGGACATGTCTGGCCGTGGCCTACATGTGCCCCGGGTAGTTCATTTATTTGCCACGGTGGATTTGCTAGAGTGGAATTTAATCAATAGCTAATTCATTAATTCTGGTCCTTGAGTATGTAGGGATTGTGCAGTATAAAAATGACTGGCTGGCTTCAGCTTTGATTGAAATATGACAAACACTACAGCTGACAGCCTTGGCAGGTGTTGGGCTGAATATGAATTTTACTTGTTTATCCTCCATAAAAGAAAAAGCTTGGGCAAAAAAAAAAAAATCCAGTTTGTGTGAACAAGAAGACATTTTAATACATATCTGTCATCAGAGAGCGAAAAAAGGCATTTCTAGGGTATAGGCTCATGGGATACCTGAGATATAATAAAGCCTGTGCAGTTTTTTGTCTTTAATTGGAATCATGGCGTTTTCCCCTCTTCTGAATCAGTTTGGGGGGCTGTATTATTGATGAGAATGCTGTAGGATAATGTCTTTGTAGCATTCACAAATAATTGTTTTAAAATTTGCCTCAAGGTGCTACATGACAGAAATTATAATTTCACCCACCAACTTAGAAGCCTTTCTGATAGCAGCTCCATCCACACTGCTCTAATGAAGGTTATACCACCAGAGCCATTATTAATACCTTGCTTTTCCACCCCTTACACTTAATAACTCAGCTTCAGGCTGAAACTTGGCACAAAAGGTCGCAGGGCTGATATAATTATTTTATAATGCCAAACTTCAAATAGAAAACAGTGTGGGACCCAATCCTGAAGTCCTAAGTCAGGTTCTGCTTTGTTATGTTTCTTGCTGCAATGAGGGTTTTTTGGGGGAGTGTAGCCCTAGTTCCATGCCTGATGAGTTTTGGTTTTCTGAAATTCTTTTCCCAGGGAATTTTCTGTAAACAGGAGAAATGTTTTTGTAACTGTACGTACGTTGTTCATTCCTTTCCCGGGAGGGACTTCTTCTTGATGTCTCTCTGGTTTGACCTATGTGATTGAAGAGGTTTGCCTTTGTTTCCCCAATCAAATTGGTCTGTGTAAAATAGTATAAAAGGGAGACATATCGCAGAAAAAAAAGGAGTCATCTTCAGCCTTCTGAATCTCGGGTGTCTGTGTCATTGTGGTGTAAAATAGCAACAGGAGAGAGGTTGCATTGACCATGTTTAGGTGGAAACAAATGCCACTGAAATCAGGTATGCTTTTGGTTGGCTTTGTTTTTAATCAGGACCTCAGGATTTGACTCTGTAGATAAGTATTTTATTTCACAGTTTAGAAAGTTCTCTGAGTACTGAATTCATGTGTATACTGACTGAAAGTTTGGGAAGTGGATTTAAATCTCATGCTGTGTTGGAAAATAGTTCATCCCACTTTAAAACACTCTTCTTCTTTCTCTTTTCCCTTATAATACAGCAATTCTGTTGTGTGCTTAATTCAAAGGTTGATGGCTCAGAAAACACCATGATCTGAGGGCCCTTTAAGCATCTTGGGGGGACCAGAAACCCTGGTCACAGTGTAAGAGAAAGCTCAAAGAAGATAAGGCCGTGGGAGAAAAGCTGGGTGAATTCCTTGGCTTGGTGTTCAGTATCAAGGGACTTTGGAAGGTTTCTGTATCATTGCTGTTTGTGGGTGAATGAGGAGGAGGAATTATTTTAAATGAACATGATAGTGAAAAATATTTTAGGAAAAAACGGATAAAACATAGCAACAAGTTATTTGGATTAAGACATTTGGTCATGAGGTCTAAAGGAGATCAAGTATGATAGCGTCAAACTGCTGTGCTGTGTTTAAAAGCCTTTAAATTTGTCTCATTGCTGGACAAATGGAAGATGAGAAAATGTAGTGCAGATTTCAGCAAGGGAATATTGGGAACTGAAGATGAGGGAGTCTGGTTTTCCATACTGGGAAAAGGGTCAGAGAGCCAGAAGGCACCTGATTGCTCTTCCTGCTCTGGTCATGGGAAACACAAAGCACAGAAAGGTTTCTCCAGGAAGTTTGTGGCAACAACAGAGGCGTGATGCCATTTATCAGACTGTCTGGACTGTGTCATACTGCCTTCTCTAATTATGTCAGCCCTGCATCCACCATACTGCAGGTACTTTACTCCTGTGCAGTAGTGCTGCAGCAGCTGCTCAGTATGTGTGATCTCCTGATGAGGGAAGTATTTTATCCACTAGTCATTAATAATAGCAGTGCTCCCTATCTTAAGACTGTCAGGTGAATCTTGTGATTTTTTTTGCTTGTTTGGGTTTGTTGGTTTTTTTTTTTAACTTCCAGGTCCAAAGTCATTGAATCTTTGATTTTTTTGAATTTGACTCTTGCATGTGATGAATCTAATGGAAGTTTCATTTTCAAGATTCTGAAGTGAAGCCTTGATATATCTTTAATCTTCATTGTTAAATCTTTACTACTGCATTGTGGGAAAAAAACCCCAAACAACCAAAACAACAAAAAAACCAAAAAAAAACCAAAAAACCCCCAACAAACCCAGAAGTCCTTTTCTGCGTTATGAGCACTTGGAGCTGATGATGAAGCAGGCAAACTCCAGAAGTTTATTTCCAAAGTCTGTTTTATCAAAATATAACTGAAGCATTATCAAAATTAAAAAATACTGTTATTTCTCATGATTTAAAAATCTACCTGGAAATGTCAAAAATAATTGGCTTCATATTCTTGAGCCAAATTATTTCACTTTGTTCTCCTTCAAAAAAGCAAATAGACCTTCATGGATCAATTTGAAATTGTTCTTTATCTCCTGAAAGTGCTTTCATGGACTTGTAGTCTGAAGCAGATTGTTTCTGTGAATCTGACTGGACTGCCTTGCCTGCTTCAGTATTTTCACCTCAGTGACAGCAGTGGGACTCATCTAGCATAAGAAACTATCATAAATGGCAGACACTTGGACTGTTCTCTGCACAGACGAGCATTATACCTCATCTGTGAGGTGTTGCACATTTTTTTTGTCTATGCCTACAATTTGTGAGTCTGCTTCTGCAGGTCAGGCTGTGGGCATTTCCCAGGATGGACACAACTCCAGAGTATCCCACAGGGAGTGGCTGTATAGAAGGAGAGGACAGGCAGGCTCTGTCCCTGTGCCCCTGCAGCTGTATCAGATGCGCCACACGTGACACAGCTGCCTGCACACTAAAGTGTCCAGTGTGTCCCATTAAATCTGCACCTGCTCAAGAAGGTTTTCAGCTCAGCCTTCAGATGGGGGGATGTCAAAAAGCCTCTGCAGGACCATCAAAACCCTGCTGTTCTTTTTTAAACTGAGCTATGCGCTGCTCTTGCTGTGTTGCCAAGATTTGCCATGGGTGGCAAGCATCAGAAGGTGTAGGCATAACTGAAACACCCATAAAATTGTGAGAGAGTCTGCTTGTCTATGAGCCTGTTATGGAAGGTCATACTGAGCTTTACCTCATTGGCACTCATCAGTGAATTCCTATTCCATGCAATTTCCTTGATCAGCTGTGGTTTTTCTTTATATCAGGGTATGTCCACCTCAAATGTGCATCTATCAAATAATAGTAAAGTGATTGCTTGTTAAAGGAAGGAGATACACACTGAGCTCTGCAGAAAAGGCAAAATGTTTAAATCATTGTGTTAATTCTTAGGCTTAATTTTAAATTATACTAGAGAGAAATATGACTTGAAAAACTGCAAAAAACTGGCACAATACTCTGAAAATATAATCATGAGGGTCCGAATGAAACTTGCAGAAAGCAAATCATTCAAAAATATGACTGGGAATGCTTTCTTTGCTTTTGTGATCTATTCTGTGCAAAGACCAGGAGAGAGTTGCAATGGCATTTATAAAGGTTAAAGTACTGACCTTTTTTTCCTTTTCTTTTTAGCATTTTTTCCTGAAGTTTGTACAATGTATCTTCCTGATTTTTTGTTTTTAAGTGTAACATTATTTAAATATGGATGAGTGCATTTTTGTTCATATGCATGTGGTAGAATAGGGAGAGAATACAAAATAGCAATGGATGGAATATGGAATTAAATCCACCATTTAGATTAAGACCTTGGAATGATAATGGCAGCTCTACAAGCCACCTATGAATTTATTCCTTCATAGGTGACATTAATTCCTGTTCTGCAAAGGCTTATTGCAGTGTATATTCCTCTGTTTATACCTCAAGGAAGTGAAATAATAGTTCACTTATTTTTATTGTGTTAAGATGTCAAAGTTTATCTCAGCAGCTGCTGTTTCACTGTAGCATTTTCACTTTAAATTAATGCTAATTTCTGATGTCACTGGCATTCTGACAATGACTGTGTAATTGGGACATGGAGCTTAAAAAGAGATATTTGGAGCCTAACTCTGCAGTGCTGTCAGTCCTATTGATCTACATGTAATATTGGGATCTCTTTCTCTCTACCCAGAGTGACAATGAAAGGAATTTGTGTCTTATGCAAGACTCCACAGTAACTATACAAGAAATGAAGTGTTCATTTGAAATATCAGTGGGAAAACTGTATTTTTGTTTCAAATCTCCCTTTTGTTTTTTTTGGTAATTTATTGTAGTACTAAGTGAGTTTTCGAGACAATATCTACACATTTTTAGTAGTGATACACATGCTGCAGCTGAGCATGATTTAATATCCCTTAAGATATTTTCTTTCTTAAACTGATGATGGTCTGATATCAAACCTGAAATCAGCTACAGAATTTTGTTTTACTGACAGCCTTTGCAGGCTGCTGCAGTGATACTTTTGCACTCAGTCACAAGTCTTGACTCTTATTCATGATAAACCCTTCCATTTTTTATGTCTAATTTTATGTCAATGAAAATATTTATTTGCCAAAAGGAACTAGTGCTTACTGATGCTGTAATGATTTTTAATTCTACACTGAAGAATACACCTCAAAGCAGCATCCTTTTTTTTTTTTTAAGCAAGGAAATGGCAAGATAAGGAAAAGCCTGTTTTAAGTGATGGCTGAGCACAATGTGAGTAAGCTGTACTAGCAAGGGCATAGAGGGAAAGGAGTTGTGAAATGAAAAGAGTAAAATGCTAGAGAATTTATTACACATAAGTTTGCAGAAGTGGGAATGAGATGTCATTTAAATAACAACATTTAAGGACTTTGATTGTATGTGTGACTTGTTTTCATGGAGTATTAGCACATATTGACACTTTTAAAAAACTTTTAGGCCTTTGGTTATTGAAAAATCTGTGGAATTTGTTATCCAGAAAAATATTTTAGAAACGTCAAGACTTTTCACTCCATGTGAACTAATGTAAAAAGGAACTACTATATGCTAATCATTTAATGTAAACAGCTATAGAGGCATAAATATATCCAACAGATGAACAGATTTGATTTTTTTATTGCAGATCTCTTCAAATCAACTGGGCATCGCCAGGACAGCCAAATGGCATTATCCTGGGATATGAACTCCTACGTAAAGCCTGGCAGAAGTGTACTTCATTCAAAACTCCAAGGAGCAGCAAAAGTAATAGAATGTGCATCTCATTAGAATGTAAAAAGGATGAAAATATCTGTGGAGAAGTGTGTTATCATCCAGAGTCGGAGGTATTTCTATATTAAATTACATATATAATGAAAAATAATATTTTTTTGGAAGAGGTGTGTAAACCAAACCTCTAGTTATCCAAGAAAAGGAAGTGGAGGGTTCTGCTTCCTTTGGTACTTTAATATCAAGGCTCTGATAGGTATCTTGAAACTCTTTAAAATCAATTATGGATGTTTGCGCTCATATAAGGATAGCTGTGTGAGTCAGCTGATGACAAGTGATTCTAAGTCTTTGTTTGTTGACCTTATTTTTCCTTTTAGGAGAAATTAATTAGTAATCATTTATGAATGTGTTCATTAACACTTTGGTGTGGTGCAGTGTTGAAGTGAATCTCCAAATCGTTTTCATTTATGACATGCTGGTTAAGGGTAGAAATCATTTAAACATATGTGAATTAAATTCTTTGCACAGGAAGCTACATCAGAAACCATGTTTCAAAAACCGTTCAAATATGTTGCAGGTCTGGATGGGGACTTTAGTTTCTCAGCCACAAGGATCCCCTCACATCACAACATCAAACTTCTGAAGTTTCCTCCCTTCAGAAAGCTTTGCTTCATGTGTATAGTGCAGATGTTCATCCCAAGAATTCAGGCTATATAGGTGTTCCCAAGTAAATCACACAAGTCGTGGATAATGAAGTTTGAGGAGTGTCACCTCTTGAGTCCACTGACACAGTCCCATTGTGACAAATTACATGATGCATACACATAGATCTCAGTGTGTATTTTTGCATCCTGCTTGGGACAAGTGGCACCAAACTGGGAGGAGCTGTTGACTCTTTTGAAGGCAGAGAGGCCCTGCAGAGAGACCTCAGCAAATTAAGAGAGATGAGCAACTACCAACCTTATGACATTTAACAAGGGAAAGTGCTGGATTCTGTACCTGGGACAGGACAACCCCTGTACATACATGGTAGTTCATATGGCTCCTTTAGCATAAAGTCGTTGCACTTGACCACTGAATGCCAGAGGAGATTTCTAGGTGTATGCAGAATTTGAAAAATGCTAGCAAATCTATAAAGCTTCCCTCTGTGTGAGGTGTCATTCCTCAAATCCTGCAAATGGCAAATGGTGGTTATTAACATGGCCTGCTGGGTTTTTTCCCCCTCTTAAATTATTCCTTGGCTAAATGCTTAATGAGCAGATTCTTCAGTAGAGAAAATCTATTTAGATTCAGCTACAAGTGGGTAACTGCTACATGACAATGATGAGCAACTCTGAATGGGATCTATTGTGGTGTGTCAGAGGCATTTTTAAATTATGGCTATTTTCAGGTTAATCTTCATATGAGTTCCTGTTTAGGAGTAGGATCAATAGCATAGCAGGAATTCGTAATGGTTTTTATTGACAAATGAGGCAGAAAACTCTTAGTTTGAAAGTAAGATTTAATGTCGTGAAATAGTGTCTCTATTTGTCAAAGACATCATCACATGTTCTGTGACTAAAGCAAACAAATATGTATTCACAAGATTCCCTGTCAGACAAGACAGTAATTAAGGGAGTGAGTTATTTGAGGGGTTCAAATCAAAATATAAATTATTCCAGCCAACACGGCTTTAGCTTTTGAATTCCCTTGAAAGCAATACTATATTAAATATAAGTATTTCTGAAATCTTGCAAGAGAATTATGGGCAGCCCTTTTTTTCTAAAAGGTAAAATTATTTATTTCAGGTTTCTGACATGATACATTTTTACTATATCTTGGGATGTGCCTGAATTAAATTTGTATTAAATTAGTTTTAGAAGTTTTCCTCTTTATTTTTATTTTTTCAATGTTCATACATTTATGGTAACTTTGAGCTTGGAGAATGTTCATTTATTTTTATAGCTTCCTGGCTTTCTAATTTTTTCTAATTAATTTTGCATTACGTTGTTCTAATGATCTCTCTGTATTCTCTGAGACTGTGGTTAGGAGTGGGTGCTATTTGTTAAGTGATGGAAATATAAAAAATGACTGGAAGATCCACAGGAAACTGAAGCACTCATACATAAAATGACATAGGGGTAATTTTTGTGGGTGAATTGATTAAAATTCTCCTCCCAGTGCTTTGTCTGGTTTGCTACATGTATCCACAGTAGCCATCCAAAATGTCTGTAAGAGACATCTACAGAGCTCTTGGTGCTTTTTGTGCCTTTTAAACTGGAGTCTGTGACAGGGACTATAAGACAGCGGCAGCCTTCTCTCATATTTTTATAGAACTCACTATCAGGCTTTATGCTGGTGTTTGTGGTCCTTGGATTTGACAGTCTGCTAGACAGAAGTGAAAGGCAACACTGACCAGTGTACACTTCTTCCAAAAGCCTCTTATCCCAGTGCACTTCATAGAATCACAGAATGGTTTGGCTTGGAAGGAACTTTACAGACCATCTCGTTCCAACCCCCTGCCATGGGCAGGCACACCTTCCACTAGACCAGGTTGCTCAAAGTCCCATCCAACCTGAATATTCACCACACATTGATTGTACAGCCAAATGTGAAGAGATGCTACTGAGAATTAAATGCTGAGCAGCTTTAGTAATGTTCAGATTTAGAATAAGAAACTAGGTTTTTGATGATAAACTGGTCAGCAGAAGCAGGCAGTTGTGTATAAATAGACAAATAGGTTGTGGAGTTCTCACTTTTGCTTGAGTCACTTATTGCGCCTTGTTACAAGACAAAATCTGGATCTAATTTCCCTCTTACAATTTTCTTGAGTTCATGAGCATAAAGTGAGAGGAAAACCAGACCTTTTATACAAAAAATATTTCAAGATATGTCTCTGGTTACTTATTAA
This sequence comes from Pycnonotus jocosus, assembly GCA_013400435.1. NCBI lineage: Eukaryota > Metazoa > Chordata > Aves > Passeriformes > Pycnonotidae > Pycnonotus > Pycnonotus jocosus. The sequence continues at coordinate 61,265 of VWYP01017413.1, read as the reverse complement.
TCTTTCCTTATGGATTTATGGATTGCATTTGGCATCATCAGCTTGCTATTGTAAGGCACTGCAGAAGAAGAGGGATTTATCGTGATTCAGCTACATAAGAGATCACCAAAATATAATCCACTCCAGCAAAAGAAATACCGGTGTGTATTGTCAGTGTGCAGCAGAGTGGAATGCAGAGACTCTTCATCCAGCACTGGTGAGCTGGGTCCAGCCAGGTGGTGCAACTCTGTGAGAAAGGCAGTGGGAGCAGCCTGGCTGTCAGGCTGCACTGCTGGGTGTGTTCTGCATTTGGGATCTGGGCTAGAGCCTCTGCCTGGGACTGTGCTCTGCAAATAAACCAACTCGCTCAGAGGCATCTGGGGAATCTCTGAAAGGGCAAGTGACCTTTTCACTGCAAGGGACATGTGTACATGCACATTCATGGGCACATGTGGGCCTGGTATTAAGCCCAGCAAAGACCAAACGTTTCTCCTACCCTAAATAATTTTTGCATCAGATCCCTACTTCTTCTATCTACTTGTTATCCAGTTTCCTGCTTCAGTGTTAGGATTCTTTATTATTTTAACTAAAGCTAACACATTGTTGGTCCTAGTATCCTTACCCTGGTGTTTAATCACATTTGCATAGATTTATTCCTTGAGCACAGAAAGAATTTGGAAATATTTTTGTGTGTGTATTTTTGCAGAAGAACTGAGAATACACTCTGATCTTGAATTTTGTCTGCTGCCAGGAGGGCCCCTATGTCCTGTGGACCTTTTATAGTGACAAACTATGCTGCTTGAGTATTCCCAAGTTGCCAAAATTGTTGGTCTTTCTCTAGCTGTTTTCAGTAATTTGTGATCCATAACTCCACCCATATATGAGGTTTGCAGAGGTACTTCAATTAACAAGGGAGTGTGCCCAAGTTTCACCCATCAGGTAGCATAATCTCAGTATCAATAGGAAAGACATTCCTGTATTATCTATGGAGCTACCAAACTGTATGTATGTTTTTACTGACGTCCTGAGATGAGCTCTGAAAATAATGAGATGGGTAGAGTAAAAATGTAATTACAGGAGTGGCATAAAAGCAATAATTTCTGCTCACTTAGCATCGTGGGTCTGAACATCATTGGTTAAAATAGTCCTGACTGAAGGTGTTAATACAGCTTCAGCACTTTTTATTTTCAGGTGCAACAAGCTGTATAAATCTGCAGCTGATGAAATAATCAAATATAACTAGCATTAGTAAGAAGTACAGGCTTACTCCTTTACTCATTGTAATTAATGTGCCATTTATTAAAAACACCAGCAGGACTCTTTTTTAAGGACAGGAGGAGTAAAACAGTGGCTTGATATCTAGCCTCCAAAGCTGTCAGCAGTGAAATGTAACACATCTCGACACTGGTGAAGGGTATCTCATCAAGATTTATGCAAAATTTACTATTAATGTTATCAATATTGCGCAAATTCTTTCCAAGTTCTTTCAAGCTCAGAGAACCTTTGAAAACATTACACTTCTTGTTGTAACACACCTGAAAGACAGGAAATGAAACTCATTTTAGGAAGATAATATATAGTGATTTGTAACAGAATAACAATAATTTCTGCTCATGGATTTTAGACCTTAGTCTGTTTCAATTACCAAAAGAGAACAACAGTTTGAGAAAATAAATGTATGAGTAAGTATACTTAACTAAAAAGGGTGTCTGTATATATTCAGAGATAATTTAAGTAGAAAAAGAATGGGCCTTGCTAATTTAAAATATTCCCTCTCACATGAGAACATGATGGGTCAATCATTACTCCAGTGTTTGCTCCACAGGCAGAAATTTTTAATGAACTCCTGTAGCTAATAGGAATTCCTGAGAGTGTTTTGTGAATTGCTATTTCACAAAGTGACTCTGGCAGCAAGCGTTTGACAAGAAGGATAAACATGGCTGCCTAGCACATCTGTTTATTTGACTAAATCAGTCTTAGCTCAACTGGCATGTGTCCATAAGGCCAGATAATATCCTTCAGCAAAGTCTTCAGGAAGCAGAGGGATCAGGGATGACACAATTGTAATTAAAAGAGAGTTGCTTAAATAAGTTTGGAGTATTTTTTAAAATTGTTACAATATTGTGTAATCCTGCCTGCCAGATTTGATATCGAGTACCCTGTGCTAGTGTTATGGCTGACTGGGCCTTTCTCAGGCATCATAATAAACCTTTCTTTGTGCCCAACCCTTCCCAGTCCCTGTGCTCCTGCATCACAGTCCCTCTGTGTGCTTGGGTGGGAAGAGAATGACAGGATTGATTATGTGAGTTACTTTGTGAGGTTACCAATATTTTTAGGGGCTCCTGTGACAGCTAAGGATGAACATCTTGTATCATCTCTACAGATAGTAAAGATCTTCTGGTTACCAAGTGTATGTTGAGCATTCAACCCTCCTTACAAGGGTGAGATCTTCAACCTGCCTGAAGTTCTAGTGGCACCATATTTGTTCACTCCAGAGCTTCTCCTCCATGTACAGGACAACACCTCCCAGTTGGGACTATCACATTTAGAGGATGAGCTCATAATAACCTTTTGCCACTGTACCTTTCAATCCATCTGCTTTTCTTCTATTTCTATGATGCAATTTTAGCATTACTTGAATAGTTTTGGGGTTTTTTTATGGATTGATAGTGCAGAATCCTTGGGCTGAATATCGATGCAAATAAAACTGTCTCCAGAGGACTGCCAAAAAAGTGTTCTTTAACAATTTACAGCTGACTGCAGAGGATGTTATGAAACTACATAATAATGGCACCAACTGTATCAGTTGGTAATGCCAGATGAGAGTCTGAATGTGTTTTAGAACCGACTCGACCCCTCTTTGGAAACTGTCCATAGGTTGTTGAGAAATACTGAGGATCCTACGTAATTTTTAACAGGTAGCTGCTGAAACTACTGTAACACATCTGGATGTACAGCTGGAGATTTTGTGCAGGAATTGAGGGGGAGAAGAACAGACACCAATAATAATCTTAAGAACAGTGTTTCAAATTGAATGCTGTAGATTTAGTACTAAAATGGCCCTCCTGGTGTTGGTGTGAAATATGCAGAGCAGCCCTTTCTACAGAGGATTCATAAGACAGGTGGCATTTCTTAAAACTGGAAGCAGTTCATGGAAAGTAAAATGGCTGCTCAAGCATTTGAGCCTGGTTAAAGCCAAAGATGTGAATCTTTCTTTATCTGAAAGGTGGAAAGACTGTGTTCAAGTGAAAGTTGAGTGGTGGCCATCACTAAAAAGAATGAAAAATGGGATGAACAAACAAAATCCATGAAAAGAAGTGGTATTGGGCCAGACAGATCACAGAAGGAGACACAAGACAATCCCAAGGGGAACAAATTGGGACCAAGAATGCCTGTGGAACATTTGGCTTCCTTTCCTGCAGACGGGTACAGAATTTCTGACTGACAAGCTCAGGCTGCAGTAAAAAGGACAAGACAGAGGACATTTTTACAAATGTCGAGAACTTTTGCTAAAGGTGACTTATTCTGAGCAAAGTGGCCCAATAGGACTTGGGTTTGTGTTTTTATGAATGCTTTTAAGTCATGTGGAAATACAGAGAGACCAGATAAACTTTTAGGTTTCTTTGGAGGCAATTGTACGTGAAGAAAATCTCAGCCTGGAGTGCATGCCAGTCATTGCAAAATATCCAAAAGCTAAATGCAGAGAAAAGTTCTAAAGCAGAGTTTTATCTGACAACTAATGATCTGGAAGAAAGACCAGTAGGTTAATTAAATTCATAGATTGGGTTATATTACCAGCAACAAAGTGGACATAAAAAAAAAATAGGGCCTACAGAGATCCAAAATTCCTGAAAATTACAAAATTCAGCTACCTTGGTAGTCTAAAATAGATGTTGAAGGAGAAAGTGCATTGGATAAGCAAAAAACAGTGTCATAATTCAAAGCATATAAAGTTAAAAACCTAAAAATGTTATGAGGAAACAGGAATCTCCTCTGTCCTACCTCATGTTAATTGTGGGTTACCTATTGTTTATGTATTGTAAATTGTAACTTCAGAACCTAACCTAATATTCCCAAGAGTCATGGAATAATGGCCATTCAAAAGTGAACAAATCAAAGGATCATGCTTCTGAAGTCAAGGAGAATTTATGACATCAGAAAAACAATATTTTTGTATGTATATATTTTATTAACATTATAATATGAAATAGATGTCCAGAGCCTATTAATATAGATTTTTTTAAGTTGTTTTCTAAGGTAATAGTTAAAGTACTTAGGTAAACAAAAGATCCTTTAGAAGAACACTTTCTTTCTTTGTTGCTAAGCTGACCTGATTTCGGACATGGTAAAAGTCAGTAGTGGAAGAGGTCCATTTCAAAAGAAAGCAAAGGAGGAACATCTCAGCTCTACTTCCAAATCCATTTCAGATCTAGCTGGAAGAAGCTGATATAAGTTGCCCTGACTGTAGGTTCCAAGTTTCCCATTTTTATAGTTATTCTACTGACTGTGCTGTATGATTTTCTGGGTATTCAGTATGACACTCCCTTGACACAGGGGTAAGTGTACAAATAATTATTTCATTGTTCAAGCATGTAAATTTTCTCGACAGCGCCTAGAAAGAAGTCCACAGTTAAAAGGCCTCTTCAAAATTAATTTCCATATAAATTTTATTTTGAAAAAAAATCCTTATATAAATTCTATTATCTTGAGATCACGTTGACTGAAGAACTGTGGTCATAGGTAAGTGATTGTGTGCTATAAGAAGAAAATTCCACTTATTTTTATGTGAAAGAAATCCCAAGAGCTCATATTGGGAAATACTGTTTTTCTATTGTAAGGGTTTCATCATAAATGAAAAAAAAAAAAACAAAAAACAAACAAACAAAAAAACAAAAACAAGAGTTGGGAAGCAAAAAAAAGGGTCAGATGATGGTAGACTAAATCCATGTATTGCAATCTACTCCACACTGAGAGACTCAAACAGCCTGCAAGGCATATGAAGATGATTCATATTAATGGACTATTTTATTAAGGTGCAGTATGGTTGAAGGCCACAGAATAGCAGCATTCTGTCAGATACACAGTAGTTTATTGAAGTCTGATAATGCTGGGGGGCACAGAATTTTAGCCAAGTTACATTTTATTTGACTGCAGTCATATTAGTGTCTGCACTAGGATACATGTTTTCATACACATTGTTTTGCCAGACAACACATTATGTTCTGTTTAACAGATATTGCCTTAATGATTTTCTCTCTCTTTTTTTTTCTTTTTCTTTTCCTTTTTATTTTTTTTCTTTTTTGTCTTTTTTTTTTTTTTTTTCCTGCTTCTAGGTATGCTGTAATGGAATTCTGCACAACAATAAACCTGGTTTCCAATGCTGTGAGGACAAGTACATTCCATTTATTCTTAATTCACCAGGGGTTTGCTGTGGCGGGCAGATACATGCTGTGCAACCAAAACATCAGTGCTGTGGTGGCTATTACACCAGAGTTTTAGTAGGTAAGAGACAACTCCTTTCCACTGCTTGAATGAAACAAAACAGCAAAGTTGATGTATTTGTTAAACCAAGGAGAATGAAAACAATAAATGTGACATTTATCAAGATATCTAGATGTCTTCAAGATGTGTGTTCAGTGCAAAGGAAATTGCACTCTGCCTTCTAAACATGGTGCATTCTGTTGATACAAGAAAGGCTTAATTGATGAAACCTGATGATTGGGTCATTTCCCAGAGAACTAATTTCTGCCAAACTATACTTAATTGCAGTAAGTGCTGCATAATGGGGAGGGCAGTTCTACTTAATAGGAACACTGTCAGGCAATTTAGTGGTGGAGTTTAGTTCTCTGCTTGACTTGACCCCACATGATTTTCCATAGCCATTTAGGCTGTGGAGCAGTTGTTAAGGTTTGATGTCGATATTCTGGATTACATCACTTCTATTTGTTTCTACATTGTCTACTCTTTGTTTCTACTAGTGTTACAGATCAAAGTATACCTCCCACATGCAGTAACTTTGATGGTAATTTATCCTTTTCTTATTCTCAGAGTGGTTTGGGAAGTTTGCCAAAACTGTGCTTCTGTGTTACTGTCCAGAGTTTGGTTTTCCAGTTTGTTGGTGGGTCATTGTTGACTGGGAAAGGGAGGAAAAGGGGGAGGACAGATCCCTTTCATGGGGCCAGTGTTCAGAGCACATAACTCTTTGTAGGCAATTGTCAGGTCAGGAGGTAAAATGCTTCCATTACTCACGAGCTGGCACACATTCCGTAGGCTCAGAAACGTTTGACATTTTGCCAACATGTTCAGAACATCCCAAGTTCTGATCTTTTGAAAAGCAATTCATATATCACAATATTAGAATGCCTTCCATGATGTCATCAGAAAAATGCTATCACATGGAAGAACCAGAGGAGTGTATTTTGCTGACCTCATTAATCTCAGTGTACTGAAATAGAGAGATTATACTGTGACCTCTGTCCCCATCCAGTGGTCTGTGTTAACTAGCTTAATGTTGTTTATATCAAGAAAGAAAAGCACAGAGGAACAAAATGTCTTATGTCTGAAAGTAGTTCTTGTTCAGTCAGCAGTCCACAAGCACAAAACACTGAATGTTTGAACATGATTTAAACAAATTTTTTCTAAGTATTCTTGCTGCATTATTTTTCTATACTCTAAAGGGCAGCAACATGAACAGTGTTGGTCACTTTTTTCTTTTTTATTTTTATAAATATGCTAATAACCTCAAGCTAAATGTTAATGTGGGTCACTCTTTGATAAGGATAACAATTAACTCATAAGACTGCATAGTAGTTTTCAGAGAGAGAATATTTTCAAGCCTAGCTTGGAATGGATCCCATTTTGAGAGGTTAATGAGAAGGTTACTGATCCTTTGTGTCTTATGTCTAATAGTTCTTTTAAAAAAATAGTTTTATTTCCAATAGATGTAAGCTACATTTTGTGTTTTAATACTTTCTCTGTGTAGCAACTAAATTAGCTTCCACAGAATGTAAGAAAATATGATGAAGTTCCTAGATGGATTATATCTATTATACTCTAAAAATTTGTTGTCATCCTTTTTTGGTTTGTTTGTATATTATTGACTTTATTTGATAAAGTTATTTATACAAGAAACTCTCTAAGCATACATATTTCCCAGATGTTATTTGGCCAGCTCAATAGCTTGGGATGTGCTGAAGCATACTGGGCTGGAGGCATGAAGATTACAAATTAGGAAGGCAGAATCTCAGTTTCTGAGATGGTAATGCACAAACTGCAAATATCCATCCCAGAACTAAGACGGGAGGCAGACCAACTAATGCTACTTTCACCCAGGCACCTCTTTGGCAGGGAATGTGGGGAGAAAGGAAAACACTCTTCTCCCTCATCTGTTATAATCTCAGCACATGTTTGTTTCTGAAAAAAGCTGCACTGAGTTTGGAGCCCTCTGTCTCTAATTCCCAGCCTTTCATAAGAAAAGAACTGGAGATATTGCTTTAAATGAGAAAGATGAGTTTTAAAATTCAAAACACATTTCTTTGGTTAACATTCAGGACTCAAAATACTTTAATCAACTTTAATTTCCATCTTCAATAGCAAAACAAAACCATTCCTCCTTCCAAATGACATTTGAGCCACAGAAAACATTGCAACAAAGAAAAATCATATAAAAATATTAGAACATTGGATCAGCTCAGGTGCAGATGCTAGTGAATGAAAATTATTACCATTTTTCAACTTTTTTTATCCTTTATAGCAATATGTACTTTGTTTGTAGCCCATAGCTTATTCCAGTCCACCCCACCCCACCATTACAGTGTCAGTCTCATTGGCAGTTTTATTCTAAGCTCTTTTCCTGCAAAAGCTGATGATTTTGCTTAAGTAACAGCCAAGTTCACCAATTGTGATGGTGGTATTTAATTTTTAAAGTGAGTTTAATCCTTAAATTCTCTGTAAGATGAAGTCCTGAGCGACACTCAAACATGAAAAATGCTTTAAGCATTGTGAATGAATTCATCAAGACAAGTTTAGAATGATTTTGAAGGAGACAAGAATTTTTTTTTTGCCAAGAATAAGTAGCCTGATGGTTCTGTTAAACACAGCAAGAATGTGCTCTCTTTACTTTGTAGTTGCAATTGCAAAAGGTTTTTAGCTGTATAATTGTCATATGCACAGACATTATTGTCTTTGCTCTTCTCAGCTTTGTCTCTGTCATGCTTGTCTTTTGATATCTTACAGAGTCTTAACCTGAATTAAGGGATGCACATTTCTTTAGTCATATTACAAATTAATATAATACTTTTATAGCATTCTATAGCACTGAGTGATTTTGTGCTTTCACATGGAAAGTTCTGTACATGAAGCTGTGCGAATCCAGACTTGTTGCTATCTGATGAAAGCCTCTCAGGAATTTCAAGAGCTATAAATGGATAAAATCTTTAATTGTATTCTTTTATTGACAGGAGAAGTATGCTGCCCTAACGAAGAGGAAAACAGAGTTTCAGTTGGAATTGGTGATTCCTGCTGCCAGGGAATGCCTTACTCCACATCAGGCAATCAGATCTGCTGTGGTGGATCCCTGCATGACAGTTTCAATCAGCAATGCTGTGGTGGAAGGGTCGTAAGCATGGACTCGGTCTGCTGTGGTGATGAAAAGGAAGGGACTGCATACAGACCTCTCACAGGTAACTGATACGTCCTCAAGGAAAAAAGGTCCTAATCTTTCTAAATCTGTTATGACACCAGCCATTCAAAAGTGACACACTCAGGTTTAAAGTCTGTGTGCCTATTTGTTAAAATGTTGTGGCACTTTAGTCACCTATTTTGCTCTACTACAAAATGCTGAGCTTTCAGTAACCTTCTTTGCCTTTGTGAAAAAGCTGCAGGGGCTGAAGAAACCAGACGATTCAAAAGGAGTGAATGATCTTTCCTTATGCAAGTCAGGAAACAGGACTGGTCCCCTCAGTGAGGTTAGATTGACCACCTTGTGCTGCCATGCATCCCACTGAAGGGATTTCCATTTGCTCTGGAAATGTGGAGTTAGTCACCTGGAAACTGAAGATTGCAATGGTGTCTGCTTGCTGGTCTGTGTCACTCCCTTGTGTACATCCCTCACATGGGGCTGAATCTGCTGTAGTTTAAAATTAACAAAAATTAATCCCCAGCACTACTCACTGGCTCATCTGGTGTATCCCATTAATTTCTTGGAAATTATAGGAAATTACTCCATCATTCAGAGGTACAATCTGAACCCTACTTCCTTATAAAACGCTCTGGGACTATCTGAGAATAGACATTGGAAGTATTATTGCAAAACCTATTCAGGTATTTTCATGTGTCTTTTCTTTCCACAGTTATTAGACAAATTATATTCCATCAACCTTAGGCTTTCTCAGCCTGACAAAAAGACTTCAGAATCTATTATGGTATGAAAAGGGAGCCTGGTTTCAAAACACAGAAATAATGAAGGTTTAGTACCCAGCTGTGTTTGGTGCACAAAGCTGAGTGATGGTGTGTTCCTGTTTGAGCCTCTAGTTGTACAACTAAGAATCTTAACATAGAACTATGAATCTGGATCAGAAGGCTGAACTCCTCCTTTCCACAAAAAATAAGCTCTGTCTTCAGGTAATTTTTTGTATTCCTTGGATCCTTCAGTGGCTCTGGTATTAGGATCACCCTTGTTGGGTGCTGACTGTCAGGATGAGCTAATCAGATGAGTATTGCCATGGTTTCTGTGGTTTCCATGCTATCCTTCCCTTCCACTGGCAGCTCATGGTGTGAGCTGTGAGCAGCCCTGCTTGCATGATTTTAGCTCGCTCTCCCTGTGATCCCTAATTGTGCTTGATCTACAGCATCCATGCTCTCCTTACCAGCTTTGAGCAAGACTCTCTTGCACAGCCGCGCATTGTGCGGCTGCCACAGGACGGGGCTGGCTCATAAAACATCTCTTTATGTACTTTATTACTTAAACTCTTTTATTTGCCTGCAGGAGCCCTTTAACAAAATCACATTGAATTGACTTTCTCACACCAAATCAAATCTCTCTGGTCCCAGTTCAGTTGTCTTTGTCAATATGTATTTTATAAATGGAGTGAATTAACAGATGCTGTTGGAACAGAACTGCTGGGGTAGCGTTTATGTTTTTAGTGCTCTCTCTGGGCAGATGAGTTGTGTAGGAGTGTAATACAGGTATCTTGGGATGAAAGTTATGTTCTTCATTCCAGTATATATGTATTCTTAACAGGGTTTTTTTCCTTATATATATATATATTTAAAAAACCTTTATATCTCTCTTTTAAAAATGTGTTTAGTCTACAGTGCTCAGTCATTTACACTATTTTTCTCAAGAATGGGTTGGGATGACATTTTTTTGGCTATTAAAAAAGAAAACAGTGGCTTTTTTCATCGCTCACGGGTTTTCGGTGAGGACTTTACGCTGTGAGCCAGCACACAGCTGAACACAAATACAGATTTGAAAGATGAATTAACACCACAGTTGAAAAGAGATCGTATTCTTTTGCATTAAGCATAGAATAGATTGTGGTTTCTTATCATATCATATAGATCATGCTCAATTGACTTTTGCTTAATTTCTTGGCATAATTCAGCCCTGCTAAATACATCACGAAAATGCACAAGCCAGGCACAAAAATCTACCTGCTCCCTATCCTAATTATTGTAATTATTCTAATGGAAAAAATGCTGTTACATGAAAACATAATTTACTTATCATTGGCAAATGGATAAGTAGAATTTTACAAGAATATGGTGATTGGAAGGCTGATCTCATTTTCTGGAAGGAGAAGAGGTAATGGGTGGTTTTATGCAAAAAGCTGAATTGCTTCTGAAGCACTGTTTTGCACTTGGCAATGAATGCCACAGCTAAAAATCTAATGACAATATAAAGCTTTTGGTTGAGAGTTTTAAGTCCTTCCAAAAAAAGCATACAAGAAAAACTTGATCACTAAAAGTGCAAGCCTTGTACACAGTCTCATTTTGTTGCATGACCAGTTCAAAATCTGTGTCTTTTTGCTAAATCTGGATCCAGGTTTGAGCTCAATGTTGGTTTAAGAGCTTGAATCATAGAACTTTTTCATTTGTCATTGCATACCTTTTTCAGAGAGTCTGCCCTGCAAAAAGAGATTTTCATCCATCTCGCAGTACTTTTCCCCCTTTTATTTATTAATTTCTCTTTTCTTAGGTTTCCTTTTTCGCCCCTTGTTGGCCTTATTTAGAGGGGTGACCATAGAGACATCTACTGGCAAAGGCTGGCAGTGGTGTACATGCACATCCTGAGCCCCACTGCTGCCGTGTGATTATCCAAAGTTCTCTATTTCTGGCTATAAAGGATAATGTCAGCTAAAACCACTCTTGGATTTTCTCTCTCTCTGTCTTTTTTGGTTTTTGTTGTTGTTCTTTTAATGCCACTGTGCTGACATCCCAGACTCATGAAAGATGATGCTTTGTACTGTTGTGGTTCCTGATCTGTAATAGCTGCAATACCCGCATGTAAGCCAAGGATTTTTGGAGTAGTTTGCAATGTACACTGGCTCTGCATTTTGTTGATCCTCTATTCTGGCTTCAAAGGCTAAGCCTTTTAATACTCATTTTTTTTCCCTTTTGAAAGCATTGGTTTTACAGATTTACTAAATTAGTATTTCATCACTCAGCTAGGTTTATAAATTTTTTCAGTTGCTGGGGATGAACATGAAATAATTGTTGACAGAAATCAGTGTTAGCAGGAAGTGTTTTTTCCAGCCCATGGATTTTCTTTTTTGCTATAATGCATTACGTGCCTATGAAACATAAATGTATAAAATATGACACACACTTTCCAACTGAGTTACAAGCTAATAGTTTACATTTTGATATTTTGCTGAATTCAGCAAGGGTTTATAGGAATTTCTGGATCCTTAAGCAATTGAATAAAGCAATTTTTAGAAGGCAAATCAATCCATCAATATTGCATGGTCCTATTTTGTTTTTCTTGGAGCATATTTAAAATTGTACATTTGAGGTGTCAAGGTTCAGGAGTCAAGTGCTACGTGTGATAAATTAAGGAAAGGTCAGAGGCTATGCAATGCAGTTTCAGAAGATTGTCTACCTCTGCCTTTGCAGCTCATTCATGCTGAAGTGATGCACTCTGGGAATTACTACCAAACTCTGCTCTGCAACATCTGCTCTCCCTAAGTGAGTTAGTGCACGTCAGACATCTTTATGTCAGAATATTGCAGTGATGGATGCAGTCTTCAGAAAATGCTGCATAAAAATCTGGTGTGCCGTTCTGGCCATTAAGTGAAATTACTATTTAAATTAATGGCGCTGTCACAGTTTATCTGTGCAAAGAATGAACGCTGATTAGGGTATTAAGTAATTAGCAATTTATCACACTGGAACAAGGTTGATAATAATTAAAGAAGTAATGGTTTACCAAAGAAACTAGAAAGGGAGTCACTTCTTGTTATGTGAGTGAAATCTTGGCTGAAAAATTTAATTCAGCTAAACAATGATGAGGTTCACAGTGAAAGAATACAGCTTTGTTTGTTTCAATAGAACAACAGTTCATTATCAAAATTTTAGTTTGCCTGTCAGAAGTCCCTTGGGGCTGTCTGAGTTGCTTATTAGTATTGAATTGAGTCATTTTCTGCATTAATTCTCTTTTTAAAATTGGTAGAATCCTAGGAAAATTTGGAAAAAGAGTGAGAACAAGAGGAAATATTTTACCTCTTGAAGAGCTGGTGATCACAGTTAGATCCAGACTTGAAAAAAGGCAAAATATGTGAGTAACATCACCATTTTTAGTCATTCCAGTGATTGGAATGAAATGTTCTGAATGCTTTAGCAGGATCATAGCTTTAAAGATTACTTTTCATTCTGTATGACTTCTAAGAGAGATGTAGTGCAATAAATAGCAGTGAAAAAAGTGGCCATTCTTGCATATGTTTTAAATGCCAACATATGACAGAAGTTATGTCAAACACAAACTACTTTGTAGATGTAACAGTGTATCACAGCCCTGGGTTTTGTGTTATACCTTTCTAGTTCAATTAGTAATAACATTTCATTCATTTCCAGTTATAGAGGAGTTTGTAGTTTTTGGTTCTGAGTTAAAACTTTCCCCTTTCTTTGATGGTGTTGGGTTCAACACTGGTATTTCTTGTCAATGTGTGGAAAATTGCAGTGGTTATGATGAGCTCTTATTTTAAAAATGAAATTATTAAAACCGGAAAAAAGACAGTGGAATTAATTTTGGCAGCTTATCAATTCCACTGTAGAAATGCAAATGATATTTAGATATCAACTTCTTGTAGATTAATTCTCTGTATTAGATGACTGAAGCTTCACTGTGGGTATTTTGCAAGTGGCCCATTCCATTCTAGGTACCTAATATGAACTCCTACTTTAAAATATAAAATATGTGATAAATTCTGGAATGCTGAGATACACTGTTGGAAGATTACCCATATGAGAGGGGGTGTGAAGGAGACCTGAGTAGAATGTATATGGAAAGCTTTCTCAGTTTTTACGTTCTACAGGAAGTTTTCATCAACAATCCATTTCCAGCCTGCTGTTGCTGGTATGTTGGTGTGGTACTCCATAGCAAAGTTCTTTAAAAATTTCAGGAGTGGTGAATGTCGATTGTAGGGGACCCTGTTTATTTCTCTAATTCTTGATTGTTTTCAGTAGGTGTGGAAGTCAGGATGCTTACTTCAGTCACCTCACATTTGAATTTAAGCTCACTTTAGCTAAATCTGCATAATTCCAGCTGCTGGTGGGTTTATGCCAAGATATATTGCATTGTGAGCTTTCTCCTTTCTTATCGTAAATTTCATATTCAGATTTTGTTTGTTTGTTTGTTCATTTCAGGGATGTTCTGTTGTGGGCAAGAGTACGTGAATAAGTCAGATACCATATGCTGCTCAGGTTCCAGTGGTGAGTCCCTAGCACATGTTAGAAAGAATGACCAAGTGCCAGTAAAATGCTGTGAGACTGAACTTATTCCAAAGAGCGAAGAATGCTGTAATGGAGTTGGATATAATCCTTTGAAATATGTTTGCTCTGACAAGATTTCAGCTGGAATGATGATGAAGGTAATTGATAGAAAATCTCTCGGTAGCTCTGATTTGATGATGGAAAGGGAAATACACTGTTCATAACTATTTTTCTAAAATAGGAATATAAAAACTCCTATGTGCATTATTCATTTTCACATTACATCCATATTAATACCGAATGAGTTCGCCATGATTGATGTTATTGCAATGAATTCTAAAGGAATTAATAATGATTAGCTGCCTCTGTGAAGTGTTGCCCAGCACTTCAGATTAGCACAGTGGCTAAAAGCTGGCACACTAACAAGACTGACATGTATAGCCAGATTCCATTCTGTGACCACTGTTTCTGATGATGTTTATTAAGTGGAAATTAAAATTGGACTGGCCAGTTCTGAAGTATAAAAATGCTGTAGCATTTGGGCAGGCAGTAGGACATGATTCCCCAACTTCCTTAAAAAAACCTCACAAAAGACTCCCCAGAATAAAAATAAAGCAGTTGACATTTTCTTGATGGACTTAATCCTGATGCTACAGAAAACTGGGGGCCATTCTGGCATAAATTTCAGTAGTGCTAAAATAGGTGCTTTCATGCCTAATGAANGTGCTAAGATAGGTGCTTTCATACCTAATGAATTACATAGCTTATTCTCATTGTATTTTAATGTCAGAGTAAACCAAACACCATAAAGGCTAATTTGGGCTTTGCAAAAGTGTCCTGTGACTGTAGGCATCAGAATGAGACAATTTTGCCTTGCAACTCAAAGCTGAATTCAACAAAAATCTTCAAGAATTAGCATCTTGGTGCTATAATAAGCTGTAAAAATGTTCTCAATTATTATTATATATAGGTTATTGTATTATATATATGTATATTATTTTCATAAAATTTTATTAATATTAGTGGTAAGGGAGGGAGAGACAAAGTGAGGGAGAAAAAAAGAACATTGGATATTTTGAATTCTACAATATAGAAATCAGACAGCTATTGTGGAATTTACCAAACATAAAAGTAAAGTAAAGCAGACCTCGTCCTGCCATATGCAGGTGTTCCTATATTCTTGTTGTTCATCTGCTTAGTTAATACAGAAATATTTCTTACATCTTTACCTTTTCATGTCAAGGTTTTCACATAATTTCATTTTCAGACTGATAATTTTCTCCTAGAGAAAATCCAGGCATTGTGATGAGTCAGCTGCTGTTCCTCAATGCATTGTATTAGTAGCTCATGCAAGGCAAAAAATGGTTAATGAATTCTGGTAGATAACACACCAGACCCTTGCCTCAGGTATAAAGTAGAAACAAAGGAAGAGCTTTATATTTCACTTACCCACAGTAGAAAAGAGATAGCAGTGCTGGCTCTCTGATATATATAGATTTACTAACGGCAAAAGGGCTGATAGTCTGACACATTCTCCAGCTACTTTACATGGGAATCCAATCCATCTATATCCTGCATCCTATATGGATATCTATCACAATGTAATTTTTGTGGAAGTGCCACATTTGGGAAATTAAATTAGCTGAAGTTCCTAATCAGCTAAGAAGCTATTTTCAATAGGTGAATTAAGGAATCATTAGATATAATCTGTTTGGTTATCCTTCTGAAGTTTATGACCTAATGGGCAAAAATACTTGTTGCAAATATGGCAGTACATTTCTTTCTGCAGGAACCTATATTTTATGAGAAATACTGCTCTCTAGCTTATGGTTTGGCAAAAATATTATTTCATGAATTTTAATGGAAAGTTGTGGATGTTCAGTGTATATTTCTGGGAATTGTTCTTTATGGGTTAAATCTTATATATTTATGTTTGCAGAGGTCCTCATATTGCAGCAAAGCTTCTATTTAGGAGTGATGTGGCAGAAGACATGATTTATATAGCCCATGGATAGAGTTCTCAGCCTTAAAAGCTGCCAAGGACTTGCACAGAGCCCTCTTGTGTACTTGGCAAGCTTGTGAGGGGCTGGGAATTTGCTACTGATTTGCCACAGGATATCGGCGCAGGAACAGAATGTTCAAATTCTTGGATAAAATCCTGTTCTCATTGATTCTAGACTCTTCTCTTTTCAAAAAATCCAGCCATTTGTGCTTCCAGTAATTAAAATTTGTGATGCTTTCATCCAAAGGCCCTAAAAAAAATCTGTTTCTTTTAGAAAGGATTATAAAAGCATTAGTGATCAAAGAGAGTAGACAGGCCAAAGGCTGAAAGAGTGTCCCATATGCTAGAAATATCAATGTACTCAAGGTGGTGGTGTGGTTTTTGTATTGTATAAAGATAGAGAAATACTAAAGGAAGCTTTTATATAGAAAGGAAAATGCAGGAAATATATTTAAATTTGCCTGTGTATTCCTTAGGTAAAAGAAGAATGCAAGGCTAATGTCCTTTGCCCTTTATCTAAAGAAGAAACAGCACACTGTGGAAAGTGTGACTTTGATCCTAAGGAGAATATCTGTGCATGGATAAAAGGTGCACAGGGTGCTACAGAAACAGAGGTAGAAGCAGGTGCAGGTGTGTGTCCAGCAGAAGAGGAGACTGTCTACACAGGGGGCCCAACACAGTATTCATTTACAGGTAAGGAAAAGGGGCAGACCAGACTGGTGATTTGCTAGTACAGTTAATTTGCTCTGGAGAAAAAGATGGCCTGAATGCTATCAGATACCCCAATTAAATGGGAGGCAATGTTAAGAAGGACATGGATCTTCTAGAGCGAGTCCAGAGGAGACCATGAAGATGCTCAGAAGCTGGAGCACCTCTCCTCTGCAGACAGACTGAGACAGCTGAGGTTGTTCAGCTTGGAGAAGAGAAGGTTTCAGGGGGAACTTATAGCATTCCAGTTAAGGGAGGTCTTCAAGGCAGTTGGAAAAGGACTTTTTACAAGGGCAGGTAGTGATAGGACAAGGGTGAATGACTTTGAACTAAAAGAGGGCAGGTCTAGATGATATATTAGGAAGAAATGCTTTGCTGTGAGGGTGGTAAGGTGCTGGCACAGGTTGCCCGGAGAAGTTGTGGTTGCCCCATCTCTGGAATTGCTCAAGGTCAGGCTGGATGGGGCTTTGAGCAACCTGATGAAGGGGAAGATGTCTCTGCCCATGGCAGAGGGGTGGAACTAGATGGTCTTTAAAGTTGCTTCCAAGCCAGGCTATTCTATGATTCTATGACTTGTAGTGAAGCAGAATTCTTTTAAGAATTGGGGAATTGTGAGTTGGGGAAGAGACTTCAGGGATATGAAATGAGTGAAATTCAATGAGAACCTTATGTGGAAACCTGCTTTCAAAAAAGTTCATAAAACTAATGGCCCTATCTAAAGAGTAACATCCATTTCTATCTGTAAACTCAGGGGGGGAAAAGTTATTTTCTATTTTAAGAAGACTGAGATGATCCATATGCAATTTTCTTTTTCTAGATGTGAACCTTGAACCTTTTGTCACATATGAGTACAGGGTGGCTGCTTGGAATAGCTATGGAAGAGGTTTCAGTGAAATTAGCAGAGCTGTCACTAAGCAAGATGTGCCACAGGGTGTAAATCCACCAAGATGGACCAAAGTAGATAACCGAGAAGACATGATACTTTTGAACTGGGAGGAACCACTGCAACCAAATGGTATTGATACTTTTTGGTTTTTAAGTGTTCTTTCTATCATTCCAGTGACAGTGTTCCAAAATCACAAAAGGTATCTTAATTAACCCCTGTCACTGAAGTACACCTAATCCTAAACTCTGCAGGAAGGTCTTGTTCTACATTGCCATAATTTTCATTGCAAGTAAGAGGAGAGTGTTCTTCATAGAAGACGATTTAGTATGTCTTTACAAAGCACCAAAAAACCTCTTTTGAGAACAGTTGTAATAATAAGTGTGCAAATGTGATCAGAAAATGATGATCATCCTAAAAATATTTGGGAGTAGGGGTGGTGGTGCTTATATTTATTTCAGGAAATCTTGCTTATTATTTTAAAACTGTGAGGGAACTTGGAAGAGCTCCCTCACTGAAAACTGGGATCTACTCAGATGCTGGTGCAGATGCTGAGAAAAGTAGCTGGTAACTGACATTTAGCATTTAATCAGAATGATTACCTTCTACTGTGGTCATGCAGATATTTCATTGAATGTTTTCTGTATGTAGCTTATTATCCCATCACGTAGGATCCCTCAGCTAACAAAAGTGAAAACTTTATTTTTGCCATAGGTCTTATTATTCACTACATCATCCTCCGAAATGGAATTGAGCATTTTAGAGGCACAGAAATGAGCTTCACAGACACCAGTGGGGTTCAGCCATACCAAGAGTATTCCTACCAGCTGCGAGCCTGCACTGTTGCTGGTTGCACAGACAGCAGCAAGGTTAGTGAAGTGGGATTCATGGAAACTGGTGCCAGGATTTTATCAGCCAGTGTGGCAACACTGAAATGCTTTTGGAAAGGTGTAATTTGAAGACACACTGATTATTGAGTGAGTGAAAAAAACATCAATAATCTGATTTGGATTCAGCTACTGACACAAGAATATTAGGAACCCCAGATTGATACAAGCAAACGGAGGAAGAAAGCAGTCTCTCAGTCTTGGCAAAGCTGGAATTGCCCTGTAGGAACTGATGTTTCTAAAAGAGAAAGCTGTACATGGCAGAATAGAGTAAGGAATATTAAAATGTGCCTTCTCTAAACCTGGAAATTAAATTTTTGCTTCTCACTAGGAGGTCTATAGCCTTTTCTTCCTTGCTGTTTCTTAGATCATCTTCTTTAGTTTTAGTCTATCAATTTGCTCAACAAACTTCTTACTCTTCCACTCCAGTGGAAAAGCCTCCTTTCACTATATTACTCTTTGCTGGCTTTCTATATCTGCACCTGCTTCAGGCTTTACTGTCCCTTTGCGTACAACCTGCCTCAGCTTCAGTTTTAAGCAAACAGGATCTCTTACTTCCCTTTCTCACAGTTTCATTTCCTTTTGTATCACTTTGAATCACGGATGCCTTTCACCAATGTTACTATTTAACCAGCTCTGGTTTTTATTCTGCAAAGTACCTGCCTTATTCATCATTTGCAAAAACGATTTCTTAAGTGACCTCTTTTTCACAACATTATTCTTGCCTCTTTGAAAATGGATTTCTAGGACTACAAGGGGAAGGTCTGTGGGGCAGAGGTGGGGAGTAATGAGTAATTGTTGATGTATAAATGTTTTCTTATTCATGCAAATCTCAGCCAGAAATCTAAAATAAAAGACACTGATGCAGAGGGATGAAGATAGGTGGATAGTCCTTTGCCTGCACACAGAACTGTGGTCTGGAAACTATTTAGGCACAGTTGCTGCAAACAGTGACCTGATAATAAATCCTGCTTATTTCACTTGCCTGTAATTAAGGAGTTTACTTAAGTGTTGCAAACACTGAAGTCTGCAAGTGGGGATTGATTCCACCAAATGCACTAATATATTATAGAGGGCACATTTTATATTTACAGCATAATATAAATACTTTATGGTGGTAATAACAGAAAAAGAAAAGTGATTCTCAAAGAGAAAATGGTCTGAGTCACTTATTAAACCAAGGTAATTTGGAAATGCCCCTTCTGTAGCTGATGGTGAAGATGTGTCAATAGAAAATTACTTTTTTCCTTTCTTTTTTTTTTTTTTTTTAGAAAGAATTTAACAAGCACAAACTTATCCTATCTTTCAAAATCTTTAGATTCCTTACAGAAGTATGGAGTTGCAGATAACTACAATAGAGTTCAGATTGCATGGGATATATGGAGGCTTAGCCCTATGTTTACTGATGCTTAAAATATATGAAATCAGGCAGTTAAAATGCAGAGACACTGACAAACCATATGGAAGAGAGTTATCAAGAGTTTTCAAGCAATACAGTTTTTGTTGTTTCACCCTGTGCCATACACTGCAGCTGAAACGTGGTGAACCTGTTGTGATAAATTGTAGACACAGACTTATGTAATGTATTCAAGGTCAGATTTCATTGTGAAAAAGGAGGAAAAAAGCAACTACTTCTCCAGCCCCTTGGTAATGATATGCCAGCCCAAACAACATTTTAAAACAAAAGTGACATTCTCATTGATCATGGTATCTAGTGTACTATTACATTAAATTGCTGTTTAATTCATATGTCTTCAGGTAGTTGCAGTCACTGTCCAAGGAGTCCCCGAGAGTGTTCAGCCTCCAGAAGTCAGTGCTCTGAACTCCACAGCCTTGCATTTAAGCTGGGTTGCACCCAAGAAACCAAATGGGATCATCAGAGAGTACCAGATCAGTCAGCTGGGGAGAGGACTTATATACATTGATGCTGCAGGCAGAATGCAGCACACAGTATCAGGTAAGGAGGCAGAGCTCTTTGACAGGCTAATGTCCTGTCCCTGAGATATAAGACAGTATTAATATATTAAAAATGCCACTTGTCAGTAACTGTGAAATCCCCAGTACTGTGCACGCTTTGGAATGCTTTATCATTATTTTACATATCTTAAATTTATTTTTTTTCCAATCTCTTTCATTTCTAGCTGCTGTTTGTTAAAATATTAATAGATTTAATTTCAAAATTTTAAAATAAATCTATCCAGCTCAATAGAAGACGCATGCTTTGTAGTGTGCTCAAGGACTTAGATATTCTTTGTAGGCCAGCCATCCCTTCATACAGATTCAACTCTCTTTTAACATCACTGATGTGCAGTAATGAAGTTGTGAATGTGTAGCAGTATAGGATCGAGAAGGATCCAGTACTTTATGTCTGAGATAATAAAAAGGAAAGGAAGACAGAACGGGAAAGATCCCAAATCCTGTTTATAATATTACATATTGCTTATAGCCATTTTCTAAATACTTGATGAAAGAAGCTTTATTCCAGGGATTTTGCAGGAAAGTTTGGTTGAGACCTCAAATGTATTGTTTTCACATATTCAATTTTTAGTTATTTTTGAATGTTACACTGAGTCAAAATTCCTCTTAGAAATGGTTCTGTTGAACACAGAGGAGGAACATAAACATTATGGGATATTTTTTTTTTAACTCTTTGATCTCAGGTTGCTCATTAAATTTTTGTATCTCACAAATGCATTAATTTTCCCCTAGTTTTCTTGTCCCGCAAGTAGAAAATTTCAAGACTCATATGTTGTACACACCATATGACAGCCAGCCAAAGAGCAGAATTTGACTTAGGGCACATAAATCCTCCAGAGCATAGATGGCACTTTTAAATACCCCTCAAAGCCCGAGTCCTGAGTCAGGGTGGATCCCTTAGTTCTTTAAAAGATTTTGTCTCTGCTGTAGTCACTCACAGAAGAGCAAGATTGCTGTTCCTCTTTGACAATATCATGCTTGAATGTGAAATTCATCAATGGTGTATTACTCCTATCTCCATATTCAGTGCTTCTGGACATGAGATATTAGCCAGAGTTGGTTGTACATGTTTTAGAACTGCTGTTGTAAGTTTACACTGGAAAGAAGGAACATTCCAACAAGGAGTGATTTATCGAACCCATTGAAAAATATTTCTCATGCTCCTCCAAGGCAATTATATCTCCATTTTAATGCCAACAATACTTACCAGCTGGAAGTGAGTGGAAATGAAATTAATTCCTGAGAAACGAGGATCTTTCTTCCTTTTGTGTGCCTGCTCTGTTAAGGCACTGTCCAGTGCAGCCATGTTAAGCCACGACTGAAATAAGTGATCATTCCTCCTGACAGTCATAATCAAATCTTTTGCTGTTTTCTGCAGGAGCTTCCTTGGGTAATAATGTGGAATTCATGAGAGTGATTTAGCAATGTGGGTAATTATTGCTCTCTAAATTAAAAGAATACGATAAAAGAATCAAATTCACTTCATACATAATCTCAAATGTTTGAACTGTTTGTCTTATTCCCTGTGGATGTATGTTTCGATTTTCCCATTATCCTTGTTTCTTCTTTTTTTTTTTTTTTCCCTCTCCAAAACTGCCTGCTTTTCCCTGAGCACCAGTTGAACATTAATGAAGCTGTAGCATTAGTATTTGTGGAGACTTTGGATCTCGGGTCTCGCAAATAGCAGACATGAAGGCAAGCACCTTGCCACGGCACCATTGTCTTGCTGCTTATTTTTAATTACATCAAAGCTTTGGAAACATGATCCCACAAATGCTTTGTGGGAATAGCGGTGAATGTGCTCATCATGTGAAATCCATAAATTGCTTATAATCCTCTCAAGATGTTAAAAAAAGCATTAAGTAATTGAAGACAGGAAGTCCGCAGTTAATTATTTAGAGGTGTTATCAATGCTTTAAGCAAACTGAAGCATTTTCTGCTATCTCACTGAGTTGAATGCCACTGGGACCTAGGGGCAGCAGCCATCATCTTCTCATATTGTCTAATGCAAACAGCACATGGCAGCTTGTCAATAAAAGACCTTTTTATATCATTTATTACTGAACACTTCCAGTACCCTGTACAGAACAATTTGGATGACAGTTATGGCATTGTTTCACTTTGTGTTACTACTACTTTACAAATGGGCCTGCTAATGCTTTGCAGTGGGGCCAGGCAGAGGGTAAGACTGAGGAAAATAATTAGGGGAATTGTAAAAGAAAGCCAAGAGTGCCCTCTTCAGCAGCAGCAGGTGGGTTTATAGAAAAGGTTCTTCTCAACTTGCCCCTTTTAATACACTCAAGTTAATATCCTAAGTAAGAGGCTTTATCAAGAATTTGTAGGATCAATCATTTTTAGGTCAAAACCAAGGAGGATAATTAATATTTATTTTAGTGAAAGAAACAATAGTATGAATACTTTATTACTGAATAGTTTGAAATTCTTTCATCTGAACATATTCTCCATTTCAGGGCGATGAAATCTGAAGAGATACCAAAGTGTTGTCACTGGTCAAGTCTATCTCCATATGCAGCACTACATCATTAATAATATTTATCTGAAGGAAACTCTTGGGGAGGAAGGGGTTGTGTGAGGCTGTGGTCAGCAATCTGACATCCTCCCGAGTAAAATTCCCACAGCAGGGCCTAGGAGTGTTATCCTGGGAGCTAATTACTGACCTTGCTGGAGCCATACCCACAAATGGAGACAAACAGTATCAGAAGGAATTGATTTAGCTAATAGAACAATGCATTCTTAAAAAACACCCCACTGTTCCACAGCCTTTTGGCAAATGTCAAATGCTGCAACAATATAATAGACTGCTTAAGTTGACCAAAATAAAAATTTTAAAATTCACCACAATTATAAACCAAAAAAGAAGAGGAGGGGAGAAATATCTTCTAGTGAACAATCAAGTAGAGACCTTAGAAAAGCAAGATTCGGCTTATATTTCAAGATTATCTTACTTGTTATTTTTATTATCAATCACGTGTGTAGATTTGCACAGAATTTTCCAAAGCATGCATAAGACAAGGCATCTAATGCAAAGCTTTGATAATCGAGATAAAAATCTGCTGTGACTGCTCCATATATGGCTAGAATTTCAGGTATCAGAATTTCACCAATAAATTTAGTGAAACCATGTGCTCTTTTTTTAAATACTCATTTTTTCTCTTTAAAGTGTAGTTGTAAATGACTATTGCTTTATTATGCATGTTTCCTTTAAAAGTGAACATGACTCCCTTTAGGGGAATTCAAGTAATTTGTTGCCACAGTAATCTTTTCTATTCTGAAATGTTAAATACTTGGCTTTCCTCCATGCCTTTGCCTCTCTCTAGTCTGCAACTGTCATTTTCTCCCTCCTTACTTTTATACACTGTGTTCAGATGATTTTTCTTCTCTTCCAGTTCATGATTAGGTTACAGCAAGGGCTGTCCCTCTGAGTCATCTCTTTATTTTCTCTCCTTCATATCTTGTTCAATTTGTTAAACAGCCTGCATGTCTTTCATTCAGTATTTTACCTTCTTACATAATTGCTGCTTCGTCTTTCACTCTATTTGTTTGTAATATATTTTGATTAAAATACCTTGGTACAGGGTGTAAGCAAGGATTTGTTTATAGACAAAGATCTTGCACAGGCTTTTTTGTTGCCACAGAATTGCATTGTTCTTGAAATAATTCCATTTAGACACAGGAGCTACTACTATCAAAACTCTGCTGTTAAGACTACAAAGCCACGTGCTTTAAAATTGACCTGTATAATACCTATGAATTGACCTGTATAATCCTAATGCAGCCTTTGCCACACAAACAATCTACATTACACAGCAGTACATTCATTTGTTCATAGGGCTGCTGCCTCGTTCAGTCCACAATCTGTGCATCTTCCAGGGAGGAATAAAATGAATCTCCTGTATGGAGAACTGCTGCCTCAGCTTTGGCTGTGTTTAGTGGATTAATTCCTTCTGGGAGTCTGCATGTAGTTGGGCCTAATTCTGCTTTTGCTCAGAGCTACATTCCCTTTCAAGGAGGCAGGAAGATCGGAATGTGGAGCACAGTGAGGGAGGCAACTGGGACAGTGCCAGCCCAGAGGGACCAAACGTGGATCACTGAGGGGCTGGTGGCATGGACTGCCAAAGGGAGTGGCCTGACATCCAGGGATTCCATATTTGCTGAAGCTGTGGTACTGGGAAAGGCACATCTCAGTCTTTCACAGTCACCACCACGTCCTCTTCATTTTCAGTACCTTGCCTGAGACCTGAATTTCCTGAGCTCTCAGAGCTGCAGCTGAAGGCACCAGTTGTGCTTGGATATACAAAGTTTCGCATAACACCAGGTAGTCTGACAGCCAGGTTCTAGGCGTCCCAAATGGCTTCCTGGCAGCTCCAAGGAGATTTTTGGTTCTCTCAGTCTCTTTGAGTTGGTATCCTGATTCAGAGCGAGAAATCATTCTCTCTCTCTCTCTCCTGTTGTGTTTTGTTTTGTTTTGGTTTGGTTTTGGGTTTTTTTTTTTTTTTTTTGAGTTTATGTGGTTTTCTATGGAGTTGGTTGGGGAGATTGTTTTGGTACTGTTTGAGACATTAGGAATGCTCAGCAGGCTGGTGTTAGTAAAGCCTCTGCACACTCTAGGGGTGGACACTACAAGAAAAAGTCTCAAATTACAATTAATCAGGCCAGACACCACATGTTGGAGGCAGTTTTAGAAGGGATTGTGCCACAAAGCCTGTGAACAAAAGGGGATCAGTTTGTATTGTACAATGTCCTGGCACTGGCATTTCCTAGTTTCTGAGCGTTTTGATTTGCAATTTTAATATTTTCAGGGAGATATTGTCTATAATTTGCTTCTTCTTGTACTTTTTGTATCCTTTACATTCAGGAACAGGAACCAATATTTAATGTATTGTGAGGTATTAACAAGAGGGTCCTTGAAAACATGAGAAAGAGGTTTTCAGAGTTTGTGTCTGGTGACATCTTAAGGATCAATTTTGAGAAATATCTGAAAGAGTGGTTTAGCAAAGATGCTGTGTTGTGGGCTGGAAGGTGCTCTGTGAGGAAGCAGTTCAAGCTGAGCTCTAAGGTGATCTCACAGTGGTTTGCACCGTTAACAATTTAACTACGAGAAGCCTTTATTGGGTGCGCAGAATTGGCTATTCTAAAAGCTCAGAATCTTAGCCAAATTATGGGTGTAATTTTATGAGAATCCCTAAAGTCAAATTCTTAAGCCACAGGCAATTTGATGTCAAATCTGAAGTCAACAATACACAACACAAGGATGTTTGAAAATTTCCAAGAAAAAGGCAAAGCAATATATTCTCTTCTAATCTCATCAAGGATGTCCAGCATAGAAGGTTTGAGCTGAAAAAAAAAAGTTTTAAAAAATTATGAGTAACTAAAATTAATATTTTGTAAAGAGGGCTTGGTTGTCAGTTCAGCTTCTGCCTACTCTGTAGCATTTATCGTAAAGTCTTGTATCAAACAGAGGAAAAATAGAGTGAAAATAAAAAAAAATAGAAATTGGGAAAGTGGCAAGAGTATCCTTGGACTTGTTTACAATGTAGTAGAAGGTTTCATGTGCAAGTGAGTATTTTATTATCTTATTATTACAAATGTATTTGTAATAAATTTTCAAAACATTACTGACTATTCAGCTTTTCAAGTCCAAAACTAAGCAGTTGCACTTTCAGGTGTTTTTCTCCACTGCAAGTGTCATCTAAGTATTTTGATTTAAAGCTGATTCAGATATATGAGGGATATCCATAGATCCATTGCAGCATAGACAGACTTTCAGTCTGAATTGTTTTGTTGGATTTTTTAAATCAGTAGACAACATACATCGAAATTAGTGAGAATTCACTATTTCAGTATTGTTTGGGTGTAATATAAGAATAGTTCACACTTTATGTTTGCCAAAAATGCTAAAAGTTAACTTTAGGTCTAGTAACTTTCTATGCAGAGATATAAATCTTGGAATGATTGATGTCAACATCTCAGCCTAACCTCTGTTTGCTCTTTCTAGGTCTGCAGCCATACACTAATTACAGCTTTGTGCTTATTGCATGCACATCTGCTGGGTGTGCTTCCAGCCAACCACTTTCAGGTCAAACTTTACAAGCTGCTCCTCATGGTAAGGGAGAAAGTTGTTCTTATAGAACTGCAAAGAGATGGTCACACGGGCTTGTATTTTCTGACAGATTAACAAGGTGCACAACTCCACTGTCATCCATCAAGCTATCATGTAGAAATTTACACAAGAGAATCTATTTCTCTTGGAGTTTTTCTATCTTGCCACATTCTCTTTACTACCTGGCACTGCATTTCTACTTTCTTCTTGTGAAAATTTCCCCAAATTCATCTCTAAGTTCATTAGCTTCTTTAACAAAGTTAGAATTAGAAGATGAATATTTTTTAAAGCACAAATAAATTTGCAGAGACTACTGGGCATATAACTGCTGCAGTCTTTGGCCTCCTTCTCCATTAATCTTTACCTTGCCTAACTGGTTGCATTTGTTATAGGATAAATACAGAAAGTGTGTTAAATTCTCTCATTCTCCCTGGCAATGTCTTATGTTTTCATTACATTGCTGAAAACAGCAGCACGAGTATGGGAAAAGAAAAAAAACCAAAAAACAAAAAACAAACCACCACTTTTGAGTTTCTGTCATAAAATTAAAATAGTGTCATTTTGATTTTAATAGGGGTATGGCCAAAACCTCATCATATCATAGTCAGCTCAACAGAAGTGGAAATGTACTGGAGTGAACCAAAGGAACCCAATGGACTCATTACCCATTATCGATTATTCCGTGATGGAGAGCAGATTTTCCTGGGTGGCAGCACAGACCTGAATTTCACAGATGTTAACCTGCNTTTTTTTGTCTTGGATGATTTTTTGGTAGCTCAATGGTAGATGTTTTTCCATCACGGAACAATGGAAAATTAAAATCCTAAAAAAATCAGGCTTTATATGACAAACAGCACTGCACATGGTATCTAATATTTCAATGCATATTGAACATTTGGCTCAAAAGTAACTGCTGGTATTTTTATAGAAGTTATTCTGAAATTAGTTTTGATACTTTTTGAGTCAATATTTCTCTTATTTGTGTAAGCTACTTTGAATTTTAGTACTAGTATTTAGTATAATACTTAGTATTTTAGTTTTGGTGTCTAAGGTTCTATGATAATTACTATTCTAAGTTACTTTTCTCATATTAAGAAAACTCAAATGTGAAAATCTTCACTAATGCAGTACTTGGAATACTCATTGTATTCACTTTAAATTGATGAAAATGGAAATGTTCTGTTACTGATGTGCCTAAAGCTTCTAACTGCAGTGTCTACTGATCTTTTTGTGTTTGTGCAGATATGTTTACCAGCTGGAAGCCAGCACTTGGGGCGGCAGCAACACCAGTGATAAATATGTTATACAAACACCAGTAGGAACACCAGAGAAAATTCATGTCCCATATAATGTCACAGTAATTGATGCATATTCTATATTTCTGGCTTGGAACGTGCCAGGTAAAAATACATTTCTATGTAGTACTTTGTAGAAAAATGGAAGGATTGAAAAATTAGTATGTCCAGGCAGGCAGCTGAATCATTCTGATATTTTTATTCTTCATATTTGGTTTTAGTGTTTGCAATTTAAATAACCAGCATCTAAAGCTGCTGTGTCCTAGAGACATATTATTTTAATAATATTGGCCTAGATACTTGACATGGGTATTGTGAGGTTTAGCTGAGCAAAACCCTGCATGTTTTGGGGTCATGAACTATTATTGAGTGCAAGTATTAAGGAATAAACTCAACAAATTATAAGTTTTCTCTTCTGTTCATACTATCCTGAGTTATCACTGGGGAAACCTGACAACCTTTTAGATTTTGTGACAGAGATCCTGTGCTGGTTTTGACCTGATTGAGTGGATTTTACTTGCTTGAGCTCCATAGTGTTATGTGGATATGTTACCTTGCAGGATGGTGGGTCAGCAAAAGCCCAGGAGTATTTTTCCTCTAGTTACTCTTCTGAACATGATCAGGTGGCCTTCACCTGCTATAAAGCTGTCTAACAAGGAATAATTGAATTATAGTGTCTTTTTATAAGAGAAACTATGCAATGTTTCATCAGTATAGATCATAGATTGATTGGTGCACTTTACTGATACAAAAAATTATATGCTGCATTTATTGTGGGACAATGAGAGTGTTGTGATGAACAATCTTTTGTCTAGTGTAGTTCATCTCCAGCAAGATGTTTTCTAGTTTGTAGATACTAGGTTTTTTCAGGTAAAAGTACGTCAGCTTTTTTAGAAACTTCGGATGTTTGAATATTGCAGTAACAGCCATCATTGTTTTACCAATGAATTCATTGGAGTTTTTAATATCTCCTCTTCCTAATTATTCAAGATGTTCTATCCTTGCTTAGCAAGGGTCAATTGGCATTAAAAATAAAGTCACCTAGAAAAAGTATTTTGCCTTCAAGACTGGGATTGCAAGTATTGTGGCAGTGCTTAGCGGTGCTCACCCTACCCATTTAAGCAATGATTAATAAATCTATAATACCCTGAGCTGTCAATCTTTTAGTTTTCAGGAGCACAAAATCCATTATAGAAATGCTATAATATATGAAAAAGATTAAAATCTTAAATTAAACTTTTCCCCCTACTGCCTGAAAGGATTTAGAACCCTGCAGAAGGCAGGTGAATTCAAATGGCATATAATCTACAGTTGGTTTTATTGGAAAGTGACTCATGCTGTATTATAGTTTTGATAATAAATATAATTTAAGGTACAAAATATTCAGCAACATTATAAATAGATTTAAAACATAAGAATGTATTGGAATAGCATAGGCTGTGAAGAGTGGGGTGTTTCCCAGAAAAGCTTGTCCTTGTTCTAGACCTTTTCCAGCTGCTTAAGTTCCTGTTACTCACAGGTTACAAGCCTGCAAAGGAGGACCAGGCTCTGTGTAGTACATTTGGCTATTTTGCAATTAAGATTATGCATACAAAGATTTGTTCCTGAAACAACACAATCAGAGGGATGAGGAGGAGACTGGACATTATGGATCTGCAGAAGATGCAGGATTGATGTATTCACACATCTGTAGAAATCTTTCTCCTCAGATGGGAAAGGAATATGTCCTTTTTTCGAGATATTGGGAGTCATCTTGAACACTTACATCACTTCTAGGGATATTTTATAGCTTAGACCCTTCCTCTTTTCCTTCTTGTTGTGAGGCTAATTATTTGGGGTTTTAAATATGAAGAGGGGATTTTCATACTGTGCTTCTGTTGGGTATTGTCCTGGTTTCAGCTAGAACAGAGTTCATTATCTTCCTAGTTAAGAAAAAGACAGGAAAACAAATCTTGCTGTTCCTTTTATTTTAGCACTTCAGGGCCACTAGCTGATCTTGTAAGAATGGGGAGTACTAACAGCAGAGCGATGTTACTGAATGTTACTTAAAGCTACAATGCTACTAATGCTGCTAAAACCTGTGGACAGAAGCTTAGTCCTATGCAGAAGATAAGAAACTCATTATTGACCCTTCATAATCCTGCCTTGTGCTCAGTTTGAGGTCCTTTGTGCTTCTAGAGTTTTTGGGTTTTTTTTTCCTTAAGACAGCGGAGGATGCAGGTGGAGGATTATTCTGGAAGTTCTGATTTTCTGGAATAGCACTGATCCCATTAATGTGTCCTGTCATACAGGTGTCTGGGGTCACATACATGCCCAGCTTGGTAGGATTAGCCTAAAGTGTCTACTGCTTCGTATCCTTATTTATGTCCATGTACACAGAGTAACTATTTTTCTTTTTTCTGCTCTATTGCCTTTCTGCGCATAAATCCTTGTCTCACAATAGGCTGTGTTGAGGCAACATAGGTTTTCCTTATAAACTTAGAATGTACCTTTACTTATAAGGATTGGCAGGATTGGCAGTCACTCTTGAACAAAACTGTTCTTTTCACTGGTGTAGACTCATTGTCAAAACCAGTGCTTTTAATTAACAAAGTTTTGTTCAGAAGGTACTTGTTCATAATGTCTTCCTGTCTGTGGATATCAGAACTGCTTTGGCATTCTGTCTTATCTGCTGTAATAAATTTGGATCAAATAATCACCCTCAGGAATAATTATGGACACATCCTATTACACAGACCTTCCTTTTGGATGGTTTAATTATAATTCTTCAGCATCTGTAATATATCTAAATCTTGTGACTTTATAGATATGTAGCATTTCAAAACTCCTGACATAGCTAAAGAGCAAGGTGGCCCAGTAGTGGTTAAAGTGATGGATTCAGAAGAAAATACTTGACACACCTCACTCACTGTGGAAAATAGGGCTTTATTCTCTGAAATAGGGATTCCATTATCTTGTGTGGCATTGCTACAGTGCAAAGACCTCAGATGTAGGGTGTGTTTCACTGATATGCTACGGAAGGATATGTTACAATTATTATAGAACAACTGCTAGTGCCATGGATAGAGCCAGAAGAGCTGAATGGAAAAAAACCTCAGCCACATAATTTCCCCAAGGTATATCCATAAATGTTATTGATAGGTAGGCAGGTAGCCATCCTGCATTCCAGCTCATTGGCAACCCCACTGGTCTTCACTTGGGGGGCTTGATTTTTCTGGGTGTCTTCAGTTGTTGCTGGTGGTAACTTAAAAGCTGAACATGCTCAAAATGGGATCCTGTCCTCTGTTCCTAGGATACCTGATTCATATGTTAATGATCATCTGGATTAAAATATTTTCTTCATCATCATGTTACAACACTCTATCCATCTCTAGGTTTGCTTATCAGTTAGTGTAGGAGAAGGGCTACAGGTGACCTCACCCCTGATAAGTAACAGCTATATCTGACAAGGATGAGTGAGATAAAAGAGCTGACAAGGGGAGGAGCATCATGGAAGAGGAACCTTGAGGAGCACAGAGGCTCATGAAGCAGGATCCCGGGGAGAGAGAACCACTGCTGTGAGGTCAGCCTGGGTCTGCAGCTAGAGCCTGTTGTTGGAACCTACACTCACAGTCTAGGCAGGTAAAAGCCTGCAGTCAGAGTCTGCAAACTGATACCGGCAGGAAATAACCAGCAGTCAGAGACTACAAGGGAAACCTACAGTAGGAGCTTGCTGCAGCCAGAGTCAGGGAATAGCTGGAGTTAAGATGACTGAGCCGTGAAGAGGAATAAACCAGGACCCTTTTCATGCTTTTCAAGAAGTTTGTGCCTCAGCTCATTTTTACCCTCTACTAAAAGGGCTGCTGCACCAGTTAGAATGATAGTTGTTTAAAATCTAGATTCTTTGTTACTCTTGGGATCAAACATGGTATTTGAATACCATGTATTTGTCACAGCTTCCTCAACTAAAATGGGACTTTTGATAAGCCAATGTCACATTCTCTCACTTTTTTTTTTTTTTTTTTACTAAGTTATTGTTTTCTCCACCTCACTGTAGGATAAGCTTTTCAAGCTCAATATCTGAAGTTCTGTATCTTGCAAATAGTCAGCATCTCCAGCTGTTACTATTTCCAGAGTCTTGGTGGGAATACTTGATGTAACCAGATTGAGACATCTGGATGTTTGAAGAATAATGTAAATAGTTAATCTCAGGAAGCCAAAGAGATAGTTTTGTTTTGTGAATTTAAATATTAAAATATAACTTTAAAAGACATGACATTCCTATTTCAGTATTTGTTTCCTATAAGTCAAAAGTTTAACTATTTTGCTTTAATTGTGATTGAATTTCACATCATAGTAAACAATTTTTCAGCAATTAACTTCAAACAGATTCTGGGTGACCAGTCTGTAAGTCTGTGGCTTTTCACCCTCAATTTTAAACATCTTGTGCTGCAAATTCTACTTTTGACCTAGCCTAGTTTTGAAGTACACAGAGCCGTCAAACCTAATTTACAGGGTTTTGCACAGAATTGTTCATTAAATGTTATCCAAATATGCCCCAAAAAAATGCAGGGTTTCATTTGATTGATTTATCCCATTGCAAAATGTGCACCTGCTGTGAAATGAAGTCACAGAGAAAAAAAAAGGGGGGAATAATTTAACTTTTTTATTTGTAAAGATAATCAGGGTTTTTCTGATTACATCTTAACTTCATAAATGTTAAATAACCTATCAGCATCTAGTTGTTGTAAATTATGAAAAAGAGCATTGCTGGGAATATTAACCAACTAAATCCTTGTTCTTTAGTGAACATGAAAATGTGTTATGGCAGGTTGTCATTGTGCTCATGGTAACTTTGACACCAAATAACAAAACTGCCATTTGCATTTAGGGTAAATTGGTTCACTTGTGCTTTTACGGTTCCTTTTATTCTGACATAAATTTATGAACTCTGGAACTAACCAAGTCGTGTGGTTTCCCAGATGACTTTAACAAATATGCCCATTTCATTTCCTTCAGTCATCAGAGCACACAAGGTAGTGGTTTCAGACTGGCTGCAGATGCTGAAGGCTGTTCTGAAAGAAAAGGGGGTTTTTACAAGTTTCTGTGTTGTAAGAGTATATATTATAATTTTTCAGATTAGGAAATGATCCTTTGATCTATGATGAATTTGATCAAAGTGTAGCAGGATTCCATTGGACAATGGAATTTTTCGGGATGCATATGCGATTTTATTTATAATTTCACTTTCACTTCTTTAGAGAATTTTTTCTCCTGAGCATATTTATTATTGGTATCATGCCTAATGTAGTGCGACTTTTAGCAGAATTTTAAGATTTTGTGTTTCAGGTGTGACGTGGGTTTTTTTAATAATTTCTGATATGGACTGAACAACTGTCCAATGTTGTTGGGTAGGTAATTTATTTTGAAATAGGTGTCCTTTGCTGCATACTGATGGCTGAATTCAGCTGTCCTTCTTTGTATTTAATATTCCTTGGGACATCAAGCATTCTAAATAGTTTCAATTTCAAAGGTTTCTGGTGATTTTGCCTAGAATTAATGCACTGATCAGATGCAAAAAACAGAATTATATCACTCTCATAAAGGAATGGGTTTTTCTGGCTGAAATATCTGGTCAGTTTTCAGGACTGGTGAAGAAGGGAATCTTAACTAGGAGATTAGAAAAAGTTTCTATTGGTGTGCTCTGTACCATTTCAAACTCTTTTAGATATTCTGTTGTATCCTTTACTGACCCTCCAATTATAGGGTGAAAATACTACGACTACTAATAGTAATGATATCTTATTTATCTTTAACAATATTTTTAATTACTGGTAAAAATTTACATTGCAAACTCAAGTGCACTCTTCTGGAGCATTTCATCTTCCATATATCAGGAAGAATAGAAAAATAATTTTCTTTGATGCAAAATCAGTCTACATGAAGATCATCTCTCAGAGGTTTACTTTGTATCATTGTCCTTGATTTAAAAAGTTGTATTTCTGTTATTCCATTCTTAATTAATAGATCTTGGTATTTTTCTTGTAACTTTTACACTGAAGAAGGAAAATTTTACAGAGGAATTTTTGCATTTTTTTGTCTCCTTCTCCCTTCACCTCTTCCAACAACTCCTAACATCTTTGTTCTTCCTGTAAGCTGAGCAGTTGAATAAGATTGAAGTCATGCCTCTACTTCAGGGCTATTTTTCAGCTTTTTAGTGTAATGGCATTTTCTTTGTCTAGCATCTAGTCAGGCAGCAGAATGTTACTTCTTTGGGATTTTTATATTCTCTTTTTCTTATGAGAATTGTAAAAACATGGTGGTTCAAAGATTTTTCTGATCTTTCAAAGTACATCAGTTACTGTTCATAGTACCACAACTCAAATTGAAATCTCCGATTTCTTGCAAACTTTTTTTAGTTATATATATTCACATACATACCTAGCTAAAAAGCCCGTCTAACAGATGCACAACAGTGGAAAAAAATGTTCTTTGTAGCTTCAGGGTAATAGTATCAATGTAGATGCTTTATCAGAAAAGGACCAAAATTGTAATTAGAAGAAAAAGTTGAGTTGTTTTCCAGAGATACAAATTGAATGATTCTCAAGGTCTGGACAAGTCTCAGAACTGCTCACAGGCATCTGGTCCTTGTTGCAGTCACAAAGACATCTCTGTGACATCTAAAGTAGGTGTTGTGTTGAAAGAGAAATGTGCTTTTACTAATCAGATCTATCTTGACTCATCTCAGAAAGGAACCTTGTCTGTACTTTGTCCTTTTCTTAAGGCTGTTCCTTACGTGACTGCAGAATGAAGGAAATATACTTAATACAAACTCTACTTTGGTCATTCTCTTGGTTTTATGAAATTGCTGCTGTCTGTGCAGACTAGTTTATAGTGAACAAAAATTAAAATGCCTGCAGCCCATTTCCTAATTAAAAATACTGCCCAAGGAAACCAAAAATCAAAGCTACCAACCAATCAACCAAACCCCTTAGAAACACCATGTGGAAGAGGAAAAGAGAATATCCAGGAACATCTGCCTATTGTTCTAAAGGGATATATATGGCTTAGCTTGTTGTTCTGAAGGAGCTGAGTTTTTCAGCTTCTCAAGAAAACTAGAAAATTAAGGGCTGCCAGCATGGGAATAGGAATAGATGTAGAAGATGTTTGAATTGAAATACTAAAAAATGAGAGGGTTTTCTTTAAAAAAACCTGAACAGTTTGGTTTTACATCATTTTAAATTATATGTTTCTTGGTTCAAGCTACTGTATTGTACTCCTGAAGCAGGCTAAGAACCTACACTCAGCTACTGCTGTTGGGCTAAAAAGGCATAATTTGCTGAATGGTTGCAATTCACTTGTTTGATCATATAATTATTCAAACAGCAGTGCTTAGTAGCTGTTACTCCTCCAAAATATATAAAAGCTGCCTGGTTCCAAGTCATAAGGTCGGTCTTCCCAGAAG
The DNA here is from genome assembly GCA_013400435.1 of Pycnonotus jocosus. Taxonomy (NCBI): domain Eukaryota; kingdom Metazoa; phylum Chordata; class Aves; order Passeriformes; family Pycnonotidae; genus Pycnonotus; species Pycnonotus jocosus. The sequence continues at coordinate 26,040 of VWYP01017413.1, read as the reverse complement.
TGGCAATTGCAAAACAGGCATTGACTGAATTGAATTTTGATTCTTACCTAAGAACCATAATGTCTGTCTTCCACTTATAATCTGCAGAAGGGTCTGTTTCAGTTTATATTTAAATGATTGTAGTCTTCAAAAGAGGCAGTAGAGAAAACCTCCAGAGGGGGCTTACATTTAAGATTGCATATGATGAATGGCTCTTTGAAGTTGTCCTGCACTGTTGTTAGTGTTTCAGATAATTACTGGTTCCTCTCTGTTTCACAACAGGGATATTCATTGTCAATGTGCCTTTGGAATACAACATCCTACTAAATGCCAGCAGTCCCACTCTGCTGGTGAAGCCGGTAGGACGCGCACATTTTGCCTTTGTTGATGGCCTGGATCCCTACACCCTGTATGAGATAAGAATACAAGCATGCCAGAGTGGTAAGGCAATTTAAAACACTCATCTATGTGACTGGAAGATTTTCCAGGTAGATTCAACTCTGCAAAACAGATTAAATTCTTTTACTTTGGAGTCAAATGTTTACCTAGTAAAAAGAAAACCTAACACTGAATGAAGGATTAAATATTTCTCCCTGTATTATGTATGTATTTCTCCATATATTATGAATATATCGAATGGAGGTTTAAAATATGTATTTAGGTCATATATACCACTTTATTAAAAGCTCTTCAAAAGCAGCTTAAAGATCTTTGAAAACAGATGTCCAGAACTGAATCAGTTCTGCAACTACTCACCAGCAAGAAGTGGTGATCATAAAGATGGGAGAGAAGAGCCCAACAGTTAGAAATTCCATGACTTTGATGGAAATTTTCAAAAACCGATTTAAATAAATATTTTTTAAATTACGATTTTGAACCAATTTGCTCCTTGTTCTCACTGCTGAAAATCAGGAGTGATTTATCAGTAGAGTTGTAGTGACTTAAACAAGTATTTAACAATAAAATGAGGTGAAATGAGACACCATTTCCACCATCAGCTACTTTACTTAACATTTATTTGCTTTTAATGTATTTTGTTGTTGAGGAAAAAGCTTTTATCCCTACACAAACTTCTGGTTTTGTAGGTGGGTGTGGAGTGGGTGGTCAAACATATTCAAGAACTGCTGAAGCACCTCCCAGAGAACTGAGCCCACCTGTTGTTAAAGCAATTGGACCTGCACTCATAGAAGTGAAATGGGCACCACCCAGGAAACCAAATGGCATCATTACTAACTACTTTATCTACAGGTAAATTAATGCCCGTATCACCTCAGATTCTTAGTCCTACTTAATGGCTCCTTTCTTTATTCCTTGAATTCTTGGGAGGTGAAAAAAAGGTGTAGAAGTACATGAAAAAATATGTATTAGCTTTCAAATGCTAAGGTAAGAAGCTGATCTGTGGATGGCCATGTTGGGAATATGAACTCAAACAAGAATCATCTCCCTGAAATACAAATTACAAAAAGCGTGTGAAAGTACGTTTTAAAAATTCAAGGGAAAAAAAAAAGCTTTGAAAAAGTTTGTAAGATAGATATGTGTACTGTGCTTACCCAGACCAGCTTCCATCTTAACTGATAGACAGTTGAGGATTTTGTAATGGAAACAGGAGTAATTCAGCAATTCTGAGACTTTTAAGAGCAGAAAAAACTATCTAGGTTCCTAAACCAGATCAATTTTCCAAGATAATTTATGTTCCTAAGTAATCTGGACAGTGATTACAGTGCATCTGTTTATGTGCCTTGATGTTTGTATTTGTCTGCCCTGTGTAAGTTGCTGACTGATGCATTCTCACTTCCAAGGAGGAATTTCCTAAGCCCTGTGTGAGGATTTTTCTGTACAGATAGCTGTGTTTAGGGCAGTATTAAACTAGCAGAGCACCGATCTCTGCTGTGCCTGTTGACCCTTTGTTAAAAGCTTGCTGAAGCAACTTTCTTGAATGGCTTCCGAAGTTAGAGAATATAAAACTCAAGCCATATATTTGAGACATATTTAAACTCTGAAGTTTCTGGGTTTTCCAACTCTTAAATATGTGTGGCAAACACATGATGGGTTGATCCTAGCCTCCCACAAAGAGTTTGAGGCTTCTTATTTTATTAAAAGTGTGACTGAGAAGATGAGAAATCCAATTATCTTTGGAATCCTCAGTGACAATTAATATAAATTCACTTTTGCCTTAAAGATGTTAGTGGTCTCTAAAAATTCCTGCTGTCTTGAAATACCCTTTTGTTTGCCTTTTTTTAATTGTCTGATCAAAAAACCCAAGGCCCTCCCCTGCATAAAGAGGAATAAAGTGTATGTTATAGACCCAGACATGTCTTCACTCTGTTGGTTTTGTAAATAAAGCTGATGATTACCCCTGCTATTCCATGGCAACCATAGAAAGGGAAAACAGGAAATATAATGCAGAAAGCCTGCTTCAGTGAAAAATACTGTAAATTGAATTTGACAGCATTTGATGGCATTTGATTATTCTAGTCACAGCCAAACAATGATATAAAGAGTAATATGAAACAGAATGTGTTACTGCCTAGCAGACTCAAAAGCAATAAACCTTCCTCCAATGTGACACAATCACTTCACAATCATAATTGTAGCCTGTTTGATACCTCTGAGTACAGCAGAAGGGCACTGACTGACATAGATACATTTTGTTTTTTATTTAAAGTGAAATGAAAATGGCGCACTGGGGCTCCAGATACAATCGGTATATTCACCTACATAGGCATGAATCACTTGGCAGTTATTTCAGCTGAAGTTTAAATGTGCTTAGACAACAACAATATCAAATCTTTCTTAGATAGCTGCAAAAAAATCAGAAATGGGATGTAAGCACATAGTTCTTTTTCATTTTGTAGCCACACATGGCCTTACATTGTTATAGCAGCAAGACTGCAGTATTTCTATGAGAGGTTATGGAATGTAATTTCTTCTTCAGTATGTGCCTCTTCCTTACTGCATCACCACCAAAATAAATTCATTTAACTCAAAATCTGGAATGCTTGGGGACCTAGTGTGTGTGCGCAGATCTCTGCATTAAAGTGACAGGACTCGAGCTTTCCTCTAGCATTGTAAAATTACTCTCAAATTTGCAGCCATTTTGCTAGAAACCAAAAAATGAAAATGTTATTTTATGATTGAGGAGATGGTGTTTGTTTTTTTGGGTTTTTTTATTCATAAGGTGGCTTTTAACACAAATCTGAAGCTTTTAAAATTTTCTAGCAAAGGCCACAACTTAGAAGAGCTTGTGAATGAGAAAAGATCTGGTTCATGAGATAATTATCTAATCTAGTTGTGTTCCCATTTATCATGATATAACATCTCCCTGCCAACCACAGAAGTTGCTACTCTGAAAAAAAAAATTATGAAAACAGATGATATATTTTTGTTGTTGCACTTTAGTAAGTTATAGGTCACATGAGCTAATGGAACTGCACTCGACTGATTAACAAGATGCACTGTGTAGGAGGTACATGAGATGGCCCCTACAGATATATTGCCTGTAAAATTAGAAGTATTTTGGTTGGTAACTTCCTTAAGGGAGCATCTGAATTTTTCTGTCAAACTGTCTATGGCTTGTCCTATAAGATTATATTATTTAGTGTAGATTTATGAGATTGAAATGTAGCTCTTGTTAGCTGAGCAGTCCTGTTGGTGAAAACGTAGCAGAAAAATCAAGAGGCAATTTAAGACAGAAGACATGTCTCAGTGGCTGTCGTGACTTGCAGTGGAGAGGCTTCCAGGCTGACTCTTTATGATTAATTCATTGCTTAACCGTATACCCTTAACCATGAGTTGTACCCAAGACAGCTTCTGAGGAACATATGTTATCGGATGGTTTTATGTAGGAATCCCTATGGATGGTTATGTCATTGAATACAAGAATTCCTGAAGGCTTTTATTATTACCTGTAATTGATCTAATATGCAATCTAAACTAGTATATTACATGCAACAACTTCAAATTCCTTTTTTTTTCTTTTTGCATCAGAACTCATGTTTTAAAAAAAAAATACCCCAGATCATGAAAGTTACATTAGTGTAGATTCATTGAATACAAATGTGAGTGAGGTTTCTTTGTTTAATTAAACGTGAAACTGCAGAGGGGAAGCAGTGCTGATGTTGCATTGTTCCCCCACGTTTGATAGCTTGATTGTTTGAATTTTACCCCAAGATTTCTCAGTGTTCCTAAAAATAACTCACTACCACTCTGGCAAGGAAAGCAGCAGGCACTGCTAAAACATGTAATTTAGTTGTATGGTGAAAGGTAAACTTGTGAGGAAAATTCGAGGTTTGACCCTTGAGACCTCGGGGGTTCACCGTCGCTGCGCGCACAAGGAAGCCGAGGGGCGAGCGCTGCAGTCAGCATTGCTGCAGCACAGCTCTGGAGTTATCTGTCACAAAGGAGATTATATCCTCCTCCTTATGTCATTCGTCTCAGATTGGCACTGGGGCAGGGAGAATTTGCCCTTATAAAAATAACTATCTGAATATCTTCAAAATGAATGTAAGCAGCAAATCAGACTATGCAGATTAAGAGACAGCTTCCAGCTCTTGGAAATGTTATTCTCCTTTGCAGCTCATTGTACACAAGAAATACTTCCAGTTAAATGAGCAGCTGAATCTTAAATCTTAAGACGATTGAAATGATTACAGATTGTTCAACCACTTCTGTTCAAAGTTTATTCATACATGAAGATATTCTGGGTTTTAGCACTACAGATGGAACCATTTACCTAACCATAAGTTTCATTCATTAAATATTCAGCAGTAATAAGATCTAAATACTTAACCAGGCTACATTGTACAGCTTTGCCTGTGAATCAGCTTACAGTTGGTGACATATTTGATCATTCAGTGTGAAAAAACTGTTTATCACAGAGTTTAGAATATTTATAAAATATAAATTTATGTATTCGTTTGAGTCCCATACTGTTTGGTCAGCAAGACACTTTAAATGTGACTTTCTTGCATTAAAATGTGCTCTCTTTTGCCTTATTTACAGAGATTTTTTAGACATGTTTTTTGGGTACACAGAGAAAAGACTGTATTTTTAGGTGCAGGAGAAACACATAGTACTGATTCACCTTTCAAAATTACATGTCTTGCATTATGTCAGTGAACAGCATCTGAGGGAGAGTTCTGCAGGAGGCTTAACTTGCCATTACAATAGATCATGGACAATCGTGTAAAAAATTATTGCTGGAATTTTGGAGACAATGGGAAGTTTTGGACCCTGACTTTTACAGAGAGACTGAGAATTTCTAGGGAATCTTTCCCACTTCTTCTACCTGCCGGTCTTTGCCCAGTTCTGCCCACCAACCCTCAGTACCAACATATCTTACAATTTGGCTATTTCACTATGATAGAGATATTTTACCTCAAAACTCTTCTTTAAGAAAAAAAAAAAACCAAACCCACAATTTAATCCTTGTAAACTAAACAGTGTCCATAGGATCTTCTTATCTCAGAATTTAGCAAAACTTACTTAGTTTCATGTGAGAAAATAATGTCTTCATTCCTGCCTTAGATATGCATATACACAAAGGATGAATAAACAGCTGTGTACACACTTGCATTCATTATGTTCTTCATATTTGCATGTTAATACCTGGGAATATATTATTAAAAGCAGCTAAGATTATCAGTTTTAAAAAATCAATGCTTATTTTTTTTAATTAATTCCTGGTTTGACCTAACAAGATAAAATCCAACAGCATTCTTTGAAACACCGATTTTCTCTTGCCAAAGAAATGTTCTTCAGCTTCCCTGTGTGTGTGTAGTGATGATGACATCCAGTAGCCAGACAAACCAATTTTACTTCTGAAAATTTGCCCTACTTGCAATAAAAGTGGCAGATAATGTAATTTGGATTTTTGTTGTTGGCATGGAGGGTGAAAGTGCTTTTATGTTCTGCAAAAGCCAAGGTGCCTGTGAAGAGTAGGGGGAATACTTAAATTCATGTGCAGTACAGCCCAACCATCACTGAGATTTATCACAGTGTTTAAATGTAACCAACTTAATTTCACACAAACATTTTTATGCCAAGTAAAAGAATTGATTTGATAACTCTGTTTTGAAGATGAGTGCTCAGCTTATTAAAACTGTTGTAAATTATATAGAAGAAGGGGACATATTACAAATGGGCTGAGGATCATCTGTAATCTCTGGTACTCAGAATATCACCAGGTCCAAGGAAAGCATAGCTGGAGTAGCAAGGCTATATACATACATATATATGTATAGATAAATGTGTGTTTGTGTAGACTTAGATATATATACACATATGTACAAAAAGATAAACCCATTTTGCCAAAAACCAATAAAGTGAACTTTCTTCATATATCTTAGGTTTGCATTTTTAAACAAAAATAGTGTTGGAAAAAAATATGTCATTTATTACAGAAGACACTATGTGTGATATTTTAATGAGGTTTGGTGGTGAAGCTGCAAATTCAGCTAAGTTTATGCACAAGGGACTACTTATTTAATTTGCAAGAAAAAATGGGATATTTAGTATGAGCAAACCAGATTTTGAAAGTGCACAGCTTTAGTTTTGAGGGCATGATAGAATATTTATCTCTTCACCAGGTAACATTTTACTCCAGTAAATTGGTCACAAGTTTTCCATAAATGAGGGATTCTGAGGTGAGTACCTCTGTAAATTGATTTTCAGAAATGCTGAAAACTTGCACCCATATTTCAATTCAAATCATTGCTTAGTGACTACAGATAGATTTAAAATTTCATGTTCTAAGTTCTGAAAGTCTCATTTCTGTTGTGTTCTATCCTAGAAGGACAACATGCTGTTGTGTTGCTACTCTGCTGCCTTGGACCATGACAGCACACTTGTGTGCCATTCTTAATAGTATTCTTCTAGATAAAGGAGATTAATGGACTCTTTCAGAAATCTCTTCTTCCCTAACACAAATTCAGGGAAATGTTTTTTGAGATGCAAAGATAGGTACTCAGTTCCTTGTTTGTGTGTGTAATGTACAGAAATAATTTCTGTATTTTTCTGAGATACAAGTTGAAGTTGGAACTTTAGGATCAACTGTTATGGGACTGCTAAAGCTATTTTCTGTTTTAAACGCACTGCTTTTGATTTCCTTCCAGACGTCCTGTGGGCAGTCAAGAAGAGTTGCTTTTGTTCATCTGGACCGAAGGACCTTTGGAGTTCATTGACGCATCCGATGCTCTCCAGCCTTTCACTCTCTATGAGTATCGTGCCAGATCTCAGAATTCCGTGGGGTCTGTGGACAGCCTGTGGGCTTCAGCCCAGACTCTGGAGGCTTCTCCATGGGGCATGGGGGCCCCTTGGGCACAGGCCACGAGCGCGTACTCGGTGCGGTTGAACTGGACCCGGCCGGTCGCCCCCAATGGCGTCATATCCCTGTACCGAGTGGTCTATCAAGAAAAACACAGTGACCCGACACTCAGCACCCCAGCTGTCACAGCTCTCACCGTAATGGTAAGAACTGGACCACAGAACCAGTTTTAAGATGTTTTTACCCTGCTTTGATCTCTGTTGTATATTAAGATCTCCCTTAATACAAGTTGGAAAGATGGGGTGTTGGGGAAGATGAAAGTTTAACAGGAAAGTTTTACAGATATGAATGCTTAGCAGAGGGCTCTCTGAATGTAAAACCTGTAAGTGAAATAGAAATGAAAGCAAGTTTTGATATAGAAGAATAAAGAATGTCTAAAGTTAGAATTGCTGAGCCAATTGTAACTGGACAATTAAGAAAGCAAAGGTTAAGTAGAGTTAGAAGGAGGTTTTATGGCTAGAGCAAAGGATATGTTGTCCACAAAGATGTTTTTAGCAAGCAGAAAGAGGTCTCAAGAAAAGCAGAAGATAATATAGGCAAACAAAAACCTGTTTTTACCAAGCAGAATAAAGGTCTAAGAATTTTCCACTGCAAACAAACCTGAAAAACAACTTTAAGCTTAAACTGTAACATAATGTGGTAATAATAATAGTTATGATAGGCTAGAGCTAATGGTAAAAGTATTGTGTATGATGCTGATTGGTTTTTATATATTAAGATGCTCAACAAAGAAAACTATATAATGCATTGTAAACAAAACTAACAGGGCTTCAGGCATGCCTAAGCTGTAGCTGGCATCTTTAGGTGTGGCTCTGTCACCCATGACCCAGGACTGCTGTAACACCTTCTATGCAATAAACAGCGTTTTGAAGAGCCGCCTGTTGTCCCAACATCCTTCGTTGACACATCTTCTGCAGTGGGGTTTCCAATTATCTGCCATTTTGTTGGTTTAAGTTTTGTGTTTGGCCCAACACAGACTGAATCATTTCACGTTAATATTGGATTTCTGGTAGAGGCAAGCAGATTACTCAAAAGCGTGGATGTGTCATGTCTGGAGGTATTAAGCACATGCATTTGTCAGCCTTGCTCTGAAAATACTGTCCTGAACTTTGTCTCACTAACAAAATAGTTTCACAGGACCTGCACAAAGAACAGCAATATCGCTCCTCCTCTTTGTATAGAATTCTAATTTTTATTTCAGTTGGAATCATAAAGTGAATGAATTAATTAGTAATTACATAGTTCGTATATGCAAGCCATTTGCGTGTTCAACTCATTCATCAGTAATAAAAGCAGTTCCACTTTTATTTCCAATTCACATACTTATATTAAAATGTTACTTTGCACTGCTGATCTGTCTTTCCCTTCCCTTTCTTTTCCTGTTTCTATTCAGTGTGTGAAGGTATAGATTTGGGAAAGGGCATTGTTTTGTGAATCATGTAAACCAGTGACAGAAATGGTTGTGTTTTGTGCATTTACCCCTGCTTCTCCCTCCTATATGTTATATTCTAGTCTTTTTACAGCAAGGCAGCTTATAGAGAGTTGGACTGAACTGTTGTATATTAGGACAGTATATTGTATATCGGTAGACTTGGTTGTGTTCTGAAAATAAATTTTAAAAGTTTAAGGAGATTGTAATAAAGTTTGGTTTCCTTAGCAGTGCCACCTCAAGTTCATAAATCTAGAATTTTCCCTAAATTATCTTCATAGTCCATGTTATTATTGAATAACACTAGAAACCCCCAAAATTGTCTATTATTATTATTATTATATAATTTTGAAGTGTGTGGTTGACAATTCAAGTGGGATCCTAAAAATCTTTCCCAGGAATACCCAGTAGTAACCTTTGAGTAACTTCCTCAGATAAATGTCTACATGACATGGTGGAAGAAGTTTCCAGCTTGGTAATCTTACATACCATTGATCATGGGGTTTCAGAGCAGTTTTGTGTCTACCTTCCTAAATGGATTAAGTTTGTAATATATTTTTTTTCTGAAAAGGAGAACAGATCCTGAACTGAGTTATAGAAATAATATGTATATACTTTTGCCTTCCAAAGCAGTTGCATTCACATTGCACAGCATGCCAGGCTTAAAAAAGTAGATTGAGATTATAAAGTTCAGTGGCATTTTGGTACTTAGCTCCCTTAATTTCTTTTAAGAAAAATTACCACCATCATGATTGTGATGATGCACCTAAGATTTTAAAACCAGTGAAAAGCCAGGGCTTCTCCTTCTACTCTGCTTCAGCAGCATGCAATGTGTTGCTGAGTATCAGAATTGACCTGGCTGGTCATGCATTGCAATGTCTTCTAAGCATGCCAACAACAACAGAAAATGTCCAAGATGGTTGTACTGTGGGCAATAAAACCTACCAAAATGGTATTTCAAATAATGTTGCTACAGTATGTTTCTTTAACAGCATCAGTTAAAAGCCTTTTAGATTAACACACTATTATTTACTGAATTGGTATTTTTCTGGCTCCAAAATCCTTTATTTTCCCCAAACACTATCCTGAATCAAAATGACATTCTGGCAGCATATGTATAACTGTTCTACTAGCATTGCAACAAAGCTGGCTTGCATGTTTTTTCTACTGTCCTTTTTCTTGAACATGGGTCAATTATGGTATTTGCTAGCCATTTTTATTCAAAATATTATACTACCTTGTGGGGACAAATCTTTTTGCACATCTCCTCCATTTCCTCCATCAGTTTCTCACTCACTTTAAGCTGTTGCAGCTGCATTAACTGAGTAGAATTGTTGCTGATTTATACCAAGTACCTGAGATCTGAATCCTACCTCTTCTGAATGCAGCAGAACAGCTAAAGCTTTGAATCAAAAATATTGACATAAAGCGCTTGGAGTCCTGTTATCAAAGATAGCTGCAGGAGGTTAGGTCAATTATCCCAGCAGGCAAAAACCTGGACACCAACTTTCAAAGTTATAAATGCTTAAAAATAGAATTTTATAATGAAATTGTTGATATACCCTTAACTTTAGCTTTGTGAATGAGATACTTTAATTAAAATGTAACTTTATTGAAGGAACTGGAATTCCAATGATTAAACTTCTTCCCCTTTAAAATATAGCCTTCATGGGTACTAGGCTAAATCATTTAATCTCCTAAAGCATCTCTATTGGAGCTCCCTCATGGGATATGCCATTAGTCATTTTCTCTCACAAGCTTCCATGTTACAAGTAAGACTTAAAGTATTAAGAAAGCAATGAGTTTCGTCCTTTATTTAATCTGTTAGACTCCATTCTTATCCCATTAGATCATTCCAGAAAAAAAAAAAAGGCAGTGCTAGAATCACAGTGGCTGATCCCACCCTTGCTCTTGTGTGTTGCACCCTGGTTTCCTGACCCGGGACATAAAGCTTGACCAAAACATAGAGGAGAAATGCAATCCTGGTGGCACTACAGGATACAAAGTAAGCTTTTGTTAATGTGCTTGCCAACTGTTCTTATATGACAACTTCATTTCCATCTATTTCAGAGCCAAATGAGAAGCATCTTCTGGGTTTTCAAACAATTTAACAGACTTATCCAGCAGACCTTCCCCAAATCCTGCTATTTACTCCCCATTAATATGTATTTGAGTTAATGTGCCAAAGGTACCTTAAGATTATCACTGACCCCTTGAAATTTTACTCTGCTTGTGGAGATAAAAATGAGAACTCAGTTCTCAGAGCAAAAGCTGCTACCCCTGAAATGAAAGGAGGGTGTCCTGCACCTTTAGAAGCAAGTGACACACACGTGAGCCATTTTGATGCTTCCCAGTTAAAGAGCAGTGTCACCCATTTCCTCAGCTTGTTTGGCCAGGAGCGTAGTGACAGATGTTAGGTGACAGCAAGTTAAACTGACATTCTGGTTTATTTGCAGAGCAAAGGCAAGTCAAGACTAGTTACAGCAGCACAAGTGTCTCCTACAATGTTTTGCAGTTCATTTTAACCCTCTAAAGCAGGAATCATATTTAGTGTCTTGACAGCATTAACATGAGACAGATGTTCATAGGGGAATGGATTGGCAATAGGTTCTCATTTACAGAAATCTGCATAAAGTGACTAGACTGTCAAAGCAAGCTTCTCACTCTTGTGAACTTAGGACTTAAGCTTGTGACCACAGAACCCAGAGCTGATTTCATTATAAAGCCAATGAGTGCCTGCCTAATGTCATCAAAGCATCACAGCTCTTTAACTGCTGTATTCCAAATGTTGCTGTGAGGTAGAATTGTGGGTAGGTTTGGACATTTCTTGATAGACGCTTTGTGGGTGTGTAATGTTGTTTTTCCCATGACAATTATATCAAGTGTTGGGTTGCTTATTGGAAGCAGAAGAATTCAAAGCCAGGAAGATAAGTAAAAAAATGTAAAAAATATGTAGGTGTTAGAAAACACTTGGAGGAAGAAAAGCATCCAGAGATGAGGGTTAAAAAGGAAAACTGCCTGCTATGTGCAGTGCCCCCCAATTATTATTTTTATGTAGAATCAAGGTCTCAGTGTGTTAAATTCACCTCAGCCAAGTGTAGATCAAAGTGCAATGTGCTTGTTAGATACAAGAGATATGTGTAATAGGCCTTATTCCTAGGAAGTGCTGCCCCTATGCACAGGTCTTCTCACAATGTGTTTTGCAACGTGAGGCTCTCAGGCCAGACTTATCCTTTAAGGCTTTTTCGTGGCATAGCCATGCCAGCTTGGGGTGAAAAAAATTAACACGTCTCTTAGCTGCTATCACTGCCCCAGCAAAGCCTCTGGTTTGGATGCAGCTGTGCTAACAGTTGAGAACACAGATTGGCTTCCCTTGCATTATTTGGGGAGATGGTATATAACTGCACTGGCCAAGCTTCTCTTGGCAGATGCTGTGACAGGGAAATCTGTAGACATATTGCAGAGTAGCAGTAATAAAGACTTTGGTAGGAGGATGAGGCTTTGGCTAACATGATTGTGTTATAAGCAGACAGAATTTACATATCAAATAAACTGAGTTAGAATATTAAGTATAGTTTACTTGTTGAAAAACTCCATATGAAAAATAATATATCAGAAATATTTTTGAGTGGCCGATACTGCCATATATTCCTCCTATGCAGGATTTTACAGATATCATGCATCCAGAGTTAGTTTCTTTCTATTAATTACATTTAAAAATACATAATACATTCACGTGTAGTCCTTCACTTCTATTCCCTCATATAGACCTGTGAACATTTGGCAGCTTTAGAGATGAGATACCACATAGTTATTAATTTCCTTGGACAGATTATTCAGTAATGCAGCATGCAGTGCTGTACATGGCAACTTTCTCACAGACGTAATGAAGATCGTAACCACAAGAATAAGAAAAAAAATATGCCAGGGAGAGAGACCAGTGAAACCTTTTTGTACAAGCCTATTGCAGATGCCTGAGAAATGGAGTGCACCCTAAGAAAAGAGGATGAGTGTAAGTGAAGGAATCCCTGCACATGCCATAAATTCAGAAGATGTGCTACTTAGCAATGAGTGCAAGCTGTAAACGGCAGTGGAGGGCAAAAGTTAATTAGGCTACTGTGCTGCTGTTAGGCAGTGGAAAGTGGCCACCACCAGAAACAAGATGGCTGCTCAGCAGTGCCCTAATGCAACCGAAAGATCATCTCCTCAGCTCTGCAAGGGCTTGTGGGTTAGGGGAAATCATACACAGATGACTAATTTTTTTATGGTTCACAGACGATCAAAGTGAAATTCAGCAGCTGTTCAGGACAAGTGACCACTCTAACGGCTGTAATATAACCTGCTAAATAGAGAGGGAATTGCATGAGAGCAAGAGGTTAGCTGTGATTATCGGCAGGTGAGTGCTTTATTGAAGTTGAAAGACCATTAACATTGATGGAGTAATTATTTCAACTTGAAAGTAATTACCTTGATGGGTGATAACTTCTCCAGTGTTCCCAGATTTGATTGGACCAAACAATTGTGAACTCTTGAAGCCTAGAAAAATATTACAACAATACTGCAATGTTTAAATTACTGAAACCACTGTTAGAGTATTTTAATTATGCCTAACAGTGAAAAGATTTTAATGTACAACAACTGGTGACCTCTCATGTATAGAGACATTTGCTTTCTAATTTCAATGAAATGATCCCCACCTACTACGTGTGTGCTGTATGTGATAGGTTTGCAAATGAATCGTTTGATTTAAATGCAGTTTTTAAGATTCAAAGCCTTGTTAGCACAGTTTCAGGAAGGGCTTGTACTGGAATTGCTCTAATTGTTTTATTTGCCAGGAAAGTCCAGTAATGTAAAACGTTTTCCATGTTTTAATCTCTAGACCTGTTAAGCTTACACAAGATGAATACAGGACAAGTGCTCCTTAACACTGAAGGCTGCTTTAAAAAAGTGTGTGAGGCAATCTGTGTCTCACAGATTCTGTTGTTTCCATGCTGCTGCAGAATATGCTGGATTTGGCACTAGAGCTCTGTTTAAATAAGCATTTGGATTGGCTCTATGATGCCCCTCCAGAAACTGATTAAGTGCTTCAGTAAGCCCCACCTATCAAGACAGACGTGTAGAGTTGCCTAATTAGAGCAGAAAGGATGAAATGGATTGTTGCACAACTTTGATGATTTTAAAGTACTGTGGTAATAGAACTGGAGGGAAATGGTGAGAGGGAAAGAGAGAGGCTTCAGCTCTTCTATTTATACCATCCTTGCCATAAACAAGGCCACTTCGCTGTCTCCTGGATGTTTCCGGCAGCAGCAGAAACATAGCTTCAGACCCTGCTGGAACTCTGCCAGGGAGGAAAGAATCCTTGTGAGTTAGGAAGGAAAGGTTTGTCTGGTGTCTGTGAGGTCTTAATATGTTGTCAGGCAACTGGTGGTTTGAATTAGTCAAGGTTACAGCAAAGAATTTTATTTCACTTCTGCTTTTCTTTCATGTTTTCTCCCTAATCCAGTGTGCTACATGAAGCTGACATAATTTTGTCTTTCAACAAATTTTTGGACCAGATAGAAGTAAAAACACTTATACAGTTATGTCTGACCATAACTAACCACACTCCAGATTGACCAGGCCAGAGTGTCTGGATCAATAGGCAATTTCTTCTACAAATAAATTAGTTACCTATTTGGAAAATCTGGTGTGTTTTATCCTTGGGCTTCTCCTTGTGCAAGGTCCATTTTTCACCCATTGTGTAGTCTTTTTTTTTGATGAGTGAAACACATGTAGAACTAGATCTTTTGAGAGATATTTATAATGCCTGACTTCAGACACCTAACCTAGTTAAGAGCATGGATGTCCTCTACAGACCATGAAACGTTCAGAACATCTAAGGCATGGACATTTACCATCCTTGGGCTGCAGCTGTTCACATGAGACTGCTTTCCTGTGGTGCACTTGTGTGCCACTACTGATAAGTGTCAGTCAAAGCAGGTGGTTGGTTTTACACTGATTAATCAGCCCTTAACACCTACACAATGGAATAACCTACACAAACCTGCAGTTTGACAGGTTTAAAAGATGGTAATCTTTGGCAGAAAGATGGTGGTGGGCTGCACTCTGGAAGTGGTAATCTTTACTCTATGTGCACCTGCAGCCATAAGAGAATAGGTGACCACCTGACAAAGCCTAAAGGCTGATGACTGAAATGAAATTGCATAAATGCTCCATATGCTGTTTCTTTATATGTGTTTTTATATATGCTTTATATTCATGCTTTTCTCAGTGATTTTTTTTCTGTATTTACTTTTCAGTTGTGAGAATAAGATCAAGCTAACCAGGCAATGTAGAAAAACCACAGATAGAATGTTTTCTAATTTGTGAAAACCATATAAACAAACCAGAAACCCCCATAAAGCTTCATCTTATTAAGTACAATTTGTTAGGAAGATGTAATATGGGTGCATTCTTCCCTTTGTGCCCAGTTATGTGACTGCACTAAGTCAGCTTTAAAAAGCAACATTTTAGTAAGCTGCAGATGCTTTTTCATATACAAGTAGAAAATAAAAATCAAGAAGGAGGAGGCAGAAATTTGTTGGATAATATGTACAGCTGTTTTTCAAATTAGATATCTGTTTAAAAATGCATAATTGGATTTGACTAGATTTTAATTCACATTTAACCAACATTCTTAAGTGGATGTATCAGACAACTCCAAGATAATGCTCTTTGTTGGTGAAGTCATAGGGCAGCTTCCTAAAATCCCCAGGGTTGTGCCCAACAGTTACAGATACAGGAATTCTTCAGCTGATGATCAGAAAGGCCACTCCCCAGCCCCCATCCTACCCTCCAGCCTCACTTCCCTCCACAGATAAAGTCTTTTATTCAAATTGGCTGAGAAGTTTTATGTCACATGCTTAGATTTCATAGGGAATTTTAGCAAGCAAAGGGTAATTTTAATAAACAGAGAATCTTACTCTTTTTTTTTAAGGAAAAGAAAAAGGCAGCAAAAGCAAGCCATAGGACTCATGGGAATTGGTAATATAACATAGAGCGTCATACCGCTGGGGACTCCATTTGAATCTAATCCAGGTCTACAGTCACCAAAGTCATTCTCATCAAACAGCCATGGGGTGTCCTATGCCAGATAAGTTTAGTATTCTCAGCTGACCTCCTGTCCTTTCTCTTTACTGCTCCCTTTTGAATCCATTCCCATCACTCAGCTTCACAGCCTCATTCAAGCTCATCTCCCCTATGCTTGTTGCAGTTTTCCATTTTCTGCCTGCCAAGTGACCTCTCTCTCTCCTCTTTTCAGACTTTACAAAAAGCCCTGGAATGCATGTGTAATCCTGCCCCCTCTTTCTTTAGGGAGCAAGACCCTAATATCTGCATGGTGCTAAAAGATGAGTTTATCAATAGAAAACTCTTCGGGAGTGGGAATGGGTGTCCGTCTGTTAATTTACAGCATAATATAAATATTATTTTTGAGACTGTAATAGCAATTATGGTGAATAGGGGCCAGATGGCCTCTGTATCTAGAAAGCAAAATGGCAGTGTATTTTTAATGAACTTAAATGTTACTTTTTGACAGGAAGCTAATTTTAAATTCTGTGGGTTAGGTGTCTGTCAGGTGAGTATGACTCTGAGTTTTGTTTTTTTCTTAAAGTAATTATTAATGTCATGCCTGGATACTTTTGCCCACTAAACCCTTTTCTGTGGTGGGGCCTTTGTTGTTGCTCTGGTTGACTTTTTTTTTGTTGTGTTTTTTTTTTTTTTTAAAGGATGGTTATTGATCTCTTGCTGAGCTGAGATTTCAGTTTTATGCCAGATAGTTTGATTAATGGGTTGGTTTCTGTAAGTGGACTGAATGGGGATAGGAAGCACAAGCCGCTCACGCCGCCAACCCTAACTCCGTCAAGACGCATAGCTCATTATGAAACAGTTATCAAGTATACATGAAAAATTAATTGGGCTCAGTTTGATTCTGAAAAGGATCAGCTTTCTACTTGGCGGTCCCCCCAATCTTTCCAGATGTTGCACGCTAGCCCCTCGAGAAGCAGCGAAGGGAGATGTATTAATACATTGTATTGATTAGAT
This sequence comes from Pycnonotus jocosus, assembly GCA_013400435.1. Taxonomy (NCBI): domain Eukaryota; kingdom Metazoa; phylum Chordata; class Aves; order Passeriformes; family Pycnonotidae; genus Pycnonotus; species Pycnonotus jocosus. Next base: position 9,226 of record VWYP01017413.1, on the reverse strand, counting down.
CAAGACCCCTGACAGTTATTTGTAGAGATACCATCTGGCTGCTGTTCGAATTCCTTCACCAAAAACAGGACGTGACATGTTATTAATCTCAACTCTCTAAGTATAGACAGTTGCCTTTTCTGCTAAACCGCATTTTACCATTCCGTAGGAGATGGAGGCAGACCTGAAGGGTGCTGAAATTAAGGTTATTACACAAATTGAGCCATATGGTCCAAATATTTCAGCAAGAAAATTGCCAGGCAATAAAAATTGCTCCTGCCTTCCTAATGGTGTAAATTACAGTTTAACCATGGCTCTAATGATGTCCTTCTGCCGCGCTTAACTACTGTTACATGAAGGACATTGTTTTAAAAATATAAAAAACAAGTAAATGCCAGCAGCGTGTTTTACAATCTGTTAGTGTGTCATTAAGAACACTGTCAGAATTACATAAACATAATGGCAGGCAACCTAGCATACAAAAGAACGAGTATGGAAATAGAAAGTGTCTTGAAAACTCCTTTAGCTTTGTCAAGAGCTCTTTCCCTTCTGGAACTTTTCCAGTATGGGAAAATGTGGCTGCTTATTTATTCCAGTTCTCACACAGGCTCTGATGGAGACTTTAGAAACAGAAAAAACGCCCTGAATATTCCAATGCATTTTGAACCAGGTGACAATAGAGGGGTATAAATTTACTATCACATTATACTGTAGCTGTATATAAAGTTAACTGGGTATGAAAAAGAAATTCAAAATGTGACTCTCTTTCAAAGTACAGCATTCTTTTTATTCTTTTGGATTATAATGGGACTTTCTGTTGTTTTTCAGATTATTGGGAGAATTGTAGTGTGTTAAAATGGTTTCAAAGCTCAAAAGCTCTGTGAGGTTTTACTAACAGAGTTGTCATTCTTAAAAATTAATTTTTTTAAAAATAGCTGAAAAGCAAAAAACAAAATGAAAGTGGTTGTCCAGTCAGCAGGTGCATTACTGACTGATTCTGGTGATTCATACAAGGTGAGAATTAAATTGTAATTAAATAAATTGAATAATTAGCCAATATGATTTCATCTCAAAAATAATCATACAGCTACTAAGTTTGTAAAGGGAAATCTCTGAGATGGCCATTCAAAGAGGGAAAATCACAGAAGTTTATAATAAATGCTGTTTGGAGTATTGAGTTTGACCCCTCCTGCTTTAAACCATGTGCACATTTTAATAGTTCATATATGCCAGCCCTTTTGGAAAAACAACCTGGCACAGCCATGTTCCCAGCTTGGGATGAGGCTGCCTGGGTGCACATCAGCTGTTCAGGGAATGTGCACTTGGAGCTGTCTGTTCCCCAAAGGGTGCTGGAAACCAAGGGGTCCTGAGCCCCACTGCTGCTACCCTGCCTCCCTGTGCCCTCACCCCTATGGGTCTGCTGTGCCAGCAGAGCTGCTGCTCCCCCATTCCATGCACCTTTGAAGGCAGGAACTTCCACACCCTTGCAAGGGCACCCAATTCCTGTTGGATCTTCACGCCGGTCGAAATGCATTTTGACAACGTTGAAAGCACAACTGAGCAATGTCAGAGAGACCAGGGAAGGGAGATTGTGAGTTAGCTGTCTGGGCTGGCTGGCTGGTGAAGGAGCTGACAGGCAGCTCTGGTATTTGTTTTCAGACCTAGCACAGTTTCTGAATTGTGTGAAGATCTCATTTGTGTGTGGAGCAGGAAAAAGATGACAGGGGACTTTTAGTCTTGACAAATTTAAATTGAGCCCAAACCAGACAGTTAATCAGATTCAATAAAGTTCACAACCGTCTTTATATTTGTCCTTCTTGCTTCTCAGTACCAGTACAATCACAAATGAAAACATCCAAACATAAGTAATTTGTGGTTGGTTGCTTGGTTGGTTTCCAAAGAAACAGAAGGCAAAAAATAGTAGACTCGTGTGAGGATGGTAGCCTGAAAACTTACCTGCAATGTGTAGGAGTAGTTTACATATATAATCTCTTAGGAGGAAACAAAGTCTGATTTATGAGTTTATCCCCTCTTAAACCACAAAAATTTCTCTCAGCACCTTGAACTTTTTATCTGACCAAAGTTACAGAAATGCATGACGACTGGGATCTGGGGCATCCAAGTGTATTAATACTCCACTCACAAGGGCCCATGATGGATAGATTTTATTGTTTAACTGGAAAAACTCTACTGTATTTTCAGGTCTGTTTCTTTAGCATTCTTTAAAGAAAATCTCTTTGGTCTTTAAAGAAAGAGAGATATTGGCACAGATGTCCTTCCATCAGCATCTGACAGGCCAGATGATTTGGAAAGGATATGCTTGTTGAACTGCTTTATGAGTGCCAAGAAAAACCATGAGCATGGAAAGAAGGTTTCTACCCATGAAATGGAGGGTTTGCTGCAAGAACCCCAGCCAAAGTTGCTGGTGGATTCAGAGAAATGTTTCTCACCTTATTAGTACGTGCCATGTTACAGCCTTTAGGATATCAAATATCACCTGTTACACCTTTGGCACCTTTAGGCTGCTCTACTCCTACAACCCAAACTGTGGAAACTGTTCCTTCCTCCCTTCTTTCCCCTTCACCAGCCTTCCTTCCTAGGAGCACAGTTAGAGACTGTGATGATATAGGAAGCAGGAATTTCCATCCTGAGGGTCTTGTAGAAAATTACTTCTGTGTTTTTCAGATTTTTGTTGGGAACTTGTTTATATTTCCAGATACTCTGAGGGTCCTGCAGTCCTTACAACAGGCTGGACTCTGCTTCAGTTAGGTAATGTCCTTTGAAGGTCTTCTATTAATGGGGGCTGCGTGGCTACACAGGCAAAGCTTTTGGAGACAATCGTGTAGATGTTCACTTAAGACATCCTGTGGCTGGTGCAAGAGCAGCAGCTGGACCTGCAGTACAACATCCTCAAGCTCTTTGACTTTGCAGCTGTGGCTGCCTTCTTGAACTAATCTATGGCTCTTTCACCTTCCTCTTTTCTGGTAGCATGCTTGTCTTTTAAACAGTCCTCTGCCAACAGCACCCTAGGGTGGGGATGATGTGACTGCTGGGGTTTGATCCATCCCAGTGAGACCCCTGGAGTGTGTTGTTTGTGTGCCAAAAGGACACTGAGGAATAGTATATTTACAATGGCAAGATGTACAGAGGTCCCAGGATCTAGTTAACCTACAGGGGCATAGCACAAATCATTACTTTAGTTCTGAATTTTGCTCCAAGTATTTTTTTTAAGTCCACTTCCTGTACATTTGAATGCATCAATTTATTTTTTCCCATCCAGACCAGAATTCCTAGTGTGCAACAAATATTCCATTCAGTGTGGAGATGCTACTCTAGTGGCTACAAAAAAAGACACCAAGTTTACCAGTGTCCCGCAAGATCAGAATTGCAAATGCACCTTTAATATTGCAAGGGGGTGAGGGAAGTGAACTCCTTGCAGTGATAAATTTTCTGTATTTTTGCTATAAAGAAAACTTTTCACTGTACAAACAAAATGAATGAAACTTTGCAGAGCTCTTTTATTTCAACAGGCTTTAAAAAAGAATAAATGAGAAGTCAGAAGACATCTTCTCCCAGATGAAGTATTATTCTTGTCATTATGGTATAATAAAATTATTTTTTATTGTTTTCTCTTCAGGGGTTCAAGACAGATGATAATTTAGATTTTCTCTAATACTAGTCTGTGCTAGAAATGCTAGACCCATGATGTACCAATAGATCATGAGATTTATACTATAGCTGTAGCTTAAGACAATGACATATTTAAGTGCTGTGTTTAATGTTACTGGAACGTCCAGGTCTAAAAAGACTGAATAGAGACCCCGAGAGCAAATGGGAAAGAAAACATCACCTTTTTCCACCAGGTAACAAAATAGTTTGAGCTCTAGTTGCCCTGATGTCAAATACAATACTGCCTTTGAGAAAAAACAGAGTTGAAAACATGTGGCATTTAAAACAAGACATTTTTGACACAAAAATTTGCAGTAAGTCTTTATCATGCTGCAGTTTTTCTCTTTCTGGTCCTGCATAGAAGCATCACAATACCTTGACTTGCTTTGTTAGCAAACCCCTGTATTGATATTTGGTTTGAGGGTATCAATGGAAATTTTGAACCACACTTGAGGAACATGATCTCAGACTGAAGATCATATCTAGCGTGCTGGCCTGTGCGTGGAAATGAGGAGGACATTTGCTTCAGTATGAACTAAGTAGATATTTGCTTCAGATTAACTAAACAAATCCCTGTTCTGGTTGGGTGCCCTCTACATTCACCATGTAGTTTTGTTCTTCTGCTTATGAAGACCCTGATCCAGCATCCTTGAAAAGGCAAATGGAAGCTTACATTGATTTAGAAGTCTTTTGAAACTGCTGTTGTTCAACTTCTGAAGGTATGAATGGTTTCGTGTTTCATTTTAAGAAACAGGAATGAGCAGACCTGTGTGGTTAAATTAAATTTAATTTAAAATGTTGTTACTGCGTTTATTTCTCTTTGAGTCTTAGGTGAATTTAAGGAAAAAGAAAATCACAGCTGTGAATTCTATATACTTCTTTGGATGGCACATGTAGGCTAGTCTGTCTAATCTGTCATGAGAGAGAGTGTGGCTTCCCTAACAGGCCATTCAAAACAGGGGTTAAGCTTAAACATTACATTTTCCCTTTGGAGAGAGCTCCTTCCCTCTGTGCAGGGTGTAGAGAGGAACTGAGGACAGTAGCTACACAAAGTTTGGATTAGAATGTAGGAGAACATTGTGACTCTTTCCCATAGTGCTTATCCTCATATTTGGGCACTTAAATACATTTGCAAATCTGTCCAAAAATGACTAGATTGTAGTAATTTCTCTTTGGATTGCTCATTTATAACGTGCATACATGCAGCTAATCAATAGATGAGACAGTGAAACTAGTGGATTTACAACTTAATATGCTGGAGTCGATAATGGGCTGTAAAGACATTTTCAATTCAGAAATCAGCACAATATATTATTTACTAAGCTTACATGATCTGTTTTAATTCCCCAAGTAACCTAAATATCCAAGGAAAATACAAAATCCAAACCAAACTTGTTCTGCTTCAGTCTTCAAGTAATATTTCGGTGTTTACATATTTCATTTCTTCCCCAACTAATTCATCTGGCTGGTGAAAACCATAAGCAGCTCAGACTCTTCTCTTTTGGCAGGAGCTTTGCACTGAAAAGCCCAACCCACACTAGGAGGGGCTAATGAAAGGATATGATGAAAGTCTCTGTTTTATTTAGGTATTAAAGTTTCAAAGCGAAGCTTAGCTAGCTGTTTTCCTTGTTCCCATGCAGCAGACATAACTGTCTGCTTTTCTGTGTGTGTATATGAACTCAGTGTTCACCTGACAGCATAGAAAATGGGAATGGGCAGTCTGCAGACACAGCTTCATACGCTGTGTCAAGGTGAGTTTCTTTCCAACAGTGCACCCTGGAAGCTTAAAGTAGAGGGAATTGTACCCATGTGATCCTAGAAGGATCTGGATCTTCATCCATTCACGTTCATTTGGGTTTGCTTGGTTCCAAGACTTTAGACATGGAGGCAGAGTCTCTTCCAGTTACTCTACCAAGCTGCATTACCACTCTTTTTTCTACTCTACCAAGCTGCATTACCACTCTTTTTTCTTCTCTTCTTTTCAAGCCTTTCCTCAGTGTGGAGTTGATTCCAAGCCTTCATATGGCAAGACACAGCTGCTAAGGGAAACAGAAATATAGAACTTGTTCTTCATTGGACCTTGTTTTCATCAACAGGGCAGTCCATAGCAGCTGCAATGGGAAAACAAGATTTGTGTTCCTTTTTAGCACCATGTGACATGGGGACTTTTCAGCCTGCTCATTAGGGCTCTCCACTAGCTCATACAGCCAGAAGGGGCAAGGATCTCCCATAGCAATCCCCTACCCCAAAACTGGGGGAACATCCCATAAAGATCTGGAAGGAAAGTGTCAAATCTCTGCTCAACCTCTCAATATTTTGATGGGAAGCTGTGCTTTGCTGAGGAATACATCCCTGAAGTGTACACCTAAATGTGTGTCTGATCAATATCCCCTGCTAATATTCAGAAAATAGGTTGAGCTTCCCTCCAGGCACAGAAAAGAGAGAAGTCATCCCTCCCTGCATAAACACTGTGTGCTTCTGGCCTTCTGCTAATGGTACCTGCTCTGTACAAAAAGGTGCAGAGAAAATCTCTTTCTTCTGGCTTATACTGGCATCACTGGACTGCACCTTTGCCGAAAGGCTACCTGCATACTTTCCTTTAATTTCATCCAGTCTCTGTTTGGAAAACAGGTATCTTCATGTAGGAAGTGTAAAGCATTGAGGAAAGTAATAGAAAACCTGGTGAAGCAAAAAGCCTTTTGAGAGATTGGGGTTTGTACTTTTGGGGCCTTCATTTTTTAAAAATACCCTGTTCATTTTAAAGGTGACATTTTAAGTTCAGTCACTAACTCAGACTAAACTTTGGCCTTTATAATGGAGCTCCAAGTAAATTGTTTATGCTTACCTTTTAATGCCTCTCAGAAGTGATTACATGCAGAGCAGGTAAAGTTTGAATGGAGAGCTAGGACTGTTCAGTACAGGGCAAAGAAAAAGGAATAAAAAAATTGGAAGTAAAAGCCTTTTAGTCTCCTTTAAAATGCTTCTTTTATTTCCCATTGTGTTGGCAGAAAGAGGGGATTTAAAGCTGTGAATTGCCTGGAGGCTGTGCTATCTTCCTCTACTTAACAGCAGTTAGAACTGCTCTTTTTTGCATGTGTTGGGTGAGAGAGACAAGGACTCGGAATGATTGAGAAAAGGGAATGAACTAAGCTTGCATTTAACAATAATATGACACTTCTATTGTACCTGTGTAAAATGGGATCTAAACCAATAACTATAGTTTCCTGAAGCTGCACACAGGAACACAGGGGGATATCCTGAGACTTAATTAATTAATGTTTGTAACATGATGTGAGATCCTATGATGAAAAGTAATATATAACTGCAAAGTCCTAATTTTATGGAGCACAACTGACAGTCAGCAGCATTTTCAAGGAAACTGATGTGGGAGTTCACCTGCAATCTCTGTTAAGATTCAGACTGTCCTTGTACAAGTCTCCTTTAAGATTTCCTTCAAACTCTTTTTCTCTTTACCTTTCTCTTTCCCTGTTACAGCTATTGAGTTGTGCAAAGGCAAAAATTGAAAATAATTGCTTTCATAGGGGAAAACTAAGAAGTCTTTCCTCTCTGTCTTCCATTCACCAAAATTACAGCCAAAGTATTTTTCAAGATTTACAGAAAAGAGAAATTTTGAGATACTGCACCCAGGTCATTTTAAGATCAGATGGAAAAGGTTTTACAGTGTTCAGAGGTACTTTTCCTCACATTTTCATACATGATGTTATTTGGAAGGAGATGAAGATGGTGTCTCATGGCACACATATTTGAAGTCAAAAATGTATTGGGGTCAGTGAGAATTACTGGAAAATAAAACTTCAAGTGAAACCAGAAGGCAAGATATTTGGTCATGACAAAAGCACATTCTTTCTGCAACAAAGTAAAACTGAATGCCATAAGATACCTTGAGTTGAGCAGTTCATGGACATAAATTACTCATTTTTATGTATAACAAAAACGTTCATGGTTTCATTATATTGGTTGATAAAGCTCCTACCACTTTGGACATTATTAGAGAAGAGGGAAAAAAAAA
>VWYP01017410.1:182006-226668 GCA_013400435.1 Pycnonotus jocosus | reverse complement strand
AGGCCGCGGCCCGGACGTGGGGAGGGCGCGGGCGGTGGGGCCGGGCCGGGCGGGATGCTTCTTTTTATTTTTGAACAATAAGCTGGAGTATGTTAGCGCTTTGTTTAGACAGGGGAGGTCCCATTAGGGGATTTCTGTGCGTGGAATTGCCCGTAAACTTGTCGTTTCATAGAACTGTATGTATATTTAGGTTTTTGTCGTTTGTTTTTTTACCTTTTGTCTAGGGTCAAAGTCAGAGTGGTGGACATGGTCCTGGTGGTAGCAAGAAGGATGACAAGGTAACTGAAACCCAAATAAATACTTACAGAATGAGCTATCAGTGTGCTGCTACCGAGCCTGGCTGCAATAGGCTTTTAAAAGTTATTTTTTAATAATAATTCTTGTATTTGGAACTGCCTAAAATTGTCCACTTGCTGGTTCTGATGAATGTCTTTTCTGGGTGTACTTTGGAGAAAACAGGTCTTGTTCATAAATTTAAAAAAGAGCTTAAACTGAAATTTCTTGACAATGACTTGTTTTGTAAAAAAATAAAGCTATAAATGTGTCAGTGTTAGGCAAGCCTTCAAGCTGTCCCTTAAGGAACTGTTGGCTTGAAAGTGACATCGCCTAATGAACTGCAGTAGGAGTGTACTTCACCTTGTGGGACATCAGGGGCCTGCCTGGTCTCCTTTGGAGCTGAAAATACAGTGTACACGGCAAGCAGTGTCTGCGCTGGGAAACTGAATGTGTCTGATTTATTGATTGAAGTGCAGCAGAAATGTGGAGATTCAATACTTTTCTCATTGTCTCGTCTATTAGTTTTGTTTTTAATTTACTTCAGGCTTGAGCCTTGCATATCCTATTATTCACTGAAAACTGGCAGAAGTTTGTGTTTAGAAGTTTAAGTGTTTTCTAAAAAGAAGCTCTTTTTAAGTCTGTGCACTTAACACCTGTGTGTATTGTTTCATTATTATTATTATCCTGATGTTTTCTCTTATGGAATTCTCTCTGTGAATAAGGATAAGAAGAAGAAATATGAACCTCCAGTTCCAACCAGAGTGGGGAAAAAGAAAAAGAAGACCAAGGGACCAGATGCTGCCAGCAAACTCCCCCTGGGTAAGCATTCTGCCTCCCTTGCAGGGCTGCAGCCTGTCCGCTCTTCTTAAGATCTGCCTCTGTGGAGATCACTAACACAATGCCAAATGTAATTTTATTTCTAATCAACATAAAGAAGCCCCCCACAGAATAAGATTACTGTTTTGCAAGATGCATCCCATGAATTCCCAGGTAAGAGAGAGAGAGAAATTAAACTGAGGAAAAATGCAGGGGAAACATTGAATCTGTTTTTTCGCCTGGAGTTACAGTGGGACAAGTAAGGTAGAAGTTACGGTCAGGAAAATAAAGCAGGATTTCTAGTAATGAATTAGTGGTTAGTTGGTACCACCTCAACCTTGTTCTAAAACACATTGATTCTCTTTTGGTTACAGTGACTCCTCACACACAGTGCAGACTCAAGTTGTTGAAATTGGAGAGAATTAAAGATTACCTCTTAATGGAGGAAGAGTTTATCAGAAATCAAGAGCAGATGAAACCTTTGGAAGAAAAACAAGAGGTGAGGCTTGAGTGAGCTGTTACTTTTAATGTTACAAGTAAATGCTTGTAGTTAATGTGAACTACTTCATACCAAAGCAATGGAAATAAAGTACCACCGGTGTGCAAGTTGATACAAACATATCAGATTTATCACAATTCCTCATTAATTGGCTAAATTGTTTTAGACCAAGCACGGATCACTACAGATGAAGCCATGGGAGTTGTTTGTTTCTTAATGCTCTGTCAAAGTGCAGCTTGCAGATATCCATCAACAGAGAAAGAAGATTCTAGTTATTCGCTTCCACATAAATGGTGTCCGTAGGGTAGAAGTAAATTAATAGTGGATTTTGTTACTGACCTCTGTCTTTTTGGGGCAGTAGAACAATAGGAAAGACTCGTTCTGCTATGTTCTGTCTGAATTGTTGAATCAGTGTGGTATAAGAATATTTTTGCCTGTGTTGTTCAGCTGTTTCTTGGATTCTTCTTGACAACAGGAAGAAAGGTCCAAGGTGGATGATCTGAGAGGAACACCGATGTCTGTGGGTACCTTGGAGGAGATCATTGATGACAACCACGCTATTGTGTCCACATCAGTGGGATCAGAGCACTACGTCAGTATTCTATCTTTTGTGGACAAGGACCTGCTAGAGCCAGGCTGCTCTGTTTTGCTAAATCATAAGGTGAGTTGTTTTTATAAAATCAAGTTTCTTATAAGTTCTTGGACTGTTTTTAACTGGCCTTTTTTTGTTCTGAAGACCACAGGAGAGAAAATGCTGTTTATTTCACACGCCTAAATAAGTGGGCGTAAGGATTAGACTTCAGCTTGTGTTTAAAATGCTGCTTGCCTTTTTTGACAACTCTTAATTCTTGAATTAGGTTCATGCTGTGATAGGAGTCCTGATGGATGACACAGACCCTTTAGTGACTGTGATGAAAGTAGAAAAAGCTCCTCAAGAAACGTACGCTGACATTGGTGGCCTTGACAATCAAATTCAAGAAATCAAGGTATTCAGTTGTACTCACTTACAGTTAAGCCAGCACTGTAACTATTGTGCTAGCAGCTGAGAAGGGAAACAGCAGGACTGGCTGCTGTTCCTGTAGTGGTGTCCTTTATCCTTCTGTAGTGCATTTCTTCATTAGATTTCACTAGGCAGACTCATGGACCTCACTCTTTGACGCAGGTTGCCAGAGGGTGTGTGCGCAGGAACCTTTCACAGTTGTTCAGGAACCTATAGAGCCCAGAGCTCATAAAATCTCTCTAATAGCTTCTTACTTTGCAATATGTGAAGTTTTAATTGTTACAAGATGAGAGTTAAATTGTAAAAACTGCAGAGGTTATTTTGAGCATCTGATGCCCTCCAGTTTAAGGACTTAGTGTCTCAGGGCAATTGCTTGTTTTGTTTTTGTATTTGTTTGTTGTTTGGTTGGGGTGTGTTGAGTTGGCTGGTTTTTTTCCCTACCAGAAGAACTCTGCCTGAACCTTGCTAAAATTCAAGCCTTTTGTTCTGGGTAGGCGTCTAAAACCACAAATGCTCTTAAAATGGATATCTGGTAACTCTTTATAGAAAGGACCCTTTCATAAAGGGTTCCCTGGCCCCAAGGTCATCCATGGGTGTTTGGGGTTTAGGAACTCCAGGGTTCTGAATTTGAGATGATGCATTGAGGATGGAGGAGGGGGAATGTTCACTGCTGCTCTACCACACATCAAGTGGAAACAATAGGAAGACCTGTGCAGATAGAGTAGTTGTCTGCCTTAGAATTTGAGGCAACAGAGAGCCATATGGTTCAATGTCTTGAAATCAGCCTTCACTGCTTTCATTATTGCTGTTCTGAAGATCCCTGCAGATGTTGGAGACCACTCAGTCTTATAAAAACATGTTTTTGTTTCTTGTGCTTCAGGAGTCTGTGGAGCTTCCTCTCACCCACCCTGAATATTATGAAGAGATGGGTATAAAGCCACCCAAAGGAGTAATTCTGTATGGCCCACCTGGCACAGGTATTTTACAGTTCAGTAACACCTATGCTGAGATCAGAAGTAAAATAATTCACAGTTGGTTAGTATGTAAAGCATTGCCAAGTCTGTCACAAATTCCATACAACTCTTTGGTTAGGGCACTTTTTTCTTTCTCTTTCCCTTCTCTGCAAACTAATCACAATATTTCCTTCTAACTAAAAACAGGCAAAACTTTACTCGCCAAAGCAGTGGCAAACCAAACGTCAGCAACCTTCCTGAGGGTGGTTGGTTCCGAGCTCATCCAGAAGTACCTGGGTGATGGCCCGAAGCTCGTGCGCGAGCTGTTCCGCGTGGCTGAGGAGCACGCCCCGTCCATCGTCTTCATTGACGAGATTGATGCAATCGGCACCAAGAGGTACAGTACAGCAGCTGAGCTGCACTGCACACACTGGGATTGCCAGCGGTGACAAAAGCTTTACTAGAAACACTTCTTTTGCAGCTATACTGAGACTCAAGTTCTTTGCTCTGCTGTTATTTGCATACAATGTTTTGATGTAAGCATTTATACCAAGTAATGCTTCAAATAACTTCTGTGGAAACACAATATATCACAGCCTTTCCATACTAAATAGACATGACCAGAGAGAACCTCTGTTCTCTTGCTACACAGCAGCATCTCTAGGAGAGTATCAAAACCAGAAGGAGACACTGTGTATATGGAGTCCTCTAGCTGCAAGTCCATATACAGTAATTGGCTTTAGTGATCCAGTGGTAAAGCAGAATACTTACTATAGAATATATCCATTGGTTGTTTGCCTCTCAAGTAGGTGGCTAAACACTTCTGCTCCGAGAGTATTTTACAGAAGGTTACGTAGTTTATGTCATGGGGAAGCATTGCTTGTGCCACACTAAACTGTTGTTCAGCCCATATCCAAACTGTATTACTTCGAAAATTCTGTAGGTTTGTTGGAACTGTCCAATGCAAATAGTCTTTAAAGTAGTCAGTGTTTTTTAAATAAATAAAAAGGTGCTCATACATGTTTACTACATGGCCACCAGCCCAAAATGCCACTAGAATTTTTAAACCTCTGTCTCATCCCAAAGTGCCAGCTGCTGCCTTATGTATGGATATATGTGCTTTTAAGAATTAGGTTTTTTTCCTCTTTTATGTTGATTTTGTTAGGTGGGAAGAAGACACTTCCAAATGTATACCAAACATGGAATAAACTTAAGAATTAGGTCATGATGGCTGTTACATTCCCCAACTACAAGAATACTTCAGTGTCTCTTTACTTAGTTGTCACAACATGATTCTGAAAACCTATGTTTTGTTTATATGGATAAACATTAAGTTTTTTATTTAAATCTCTTACAGATGTTTACTAAAAAAATACCCCTCTCCCCCTTTTTTTTTTTACTTTTGTGGTAGTTGCTTAGTGCTTTTTCTGACTGTGCTTTTTGTTCTTAAAGGTATGACTCAAATTCAGGGGGTGAGAGAGAGATCCAGCGCACAATGTTGGAGCTGCTGAACCAGCTGGATGGGTTTGACTCTCGGGGGGATGTTAAAGTTATCATGGCTACAAACAGAATAGAAACACTGGACCCAGCTTTGATTAGACCAGGTAAGGGACTTCTCTGCTGTGTAAAGCCACTTTTCTTGTGAAAGGACTTGTCATAACTTGGCAAACACAGGCCAGTAAAAGGACTGCAAGTTTGTTCTTATTCACCATCTCATCTATGAGATGCTGGTGCATCTGTTGAAATCAGGACCATTCACAAGCTTCTAAATAGAGGAAAAATCTTTGGAAGAGAAGAAATGTGTTAATTCGTTTACATATACATAAACAGTTTTAATATTCTTCCTTTCTATTAAGATGGCACACCCATTTTTATGTAATTGTCAAGCAAGCTGTGTGGAACAGCAGCACAGCTGCAGCTGCTGGGGAAGGCTGGGCAGCACCACCTGTGTTTTGGGGGTGAGAGCCTAGGCCTTAACAGAGACAGCCTGGATCCTGGTGCAAGGAGAGCAGGGGCTGCTCCTTACTCACCTGACACATTCCTGCCTTTTCGGGGATGAGTCAGGAAGTTGAGCTTGAGCAGGCAGAGGTAATTTTAAATGGTCACTAAAAATGTATCAAAACACAATATGTCTGTGGTGCCTGTTAAATTGGAAGGTAGAAAACACCACAGAGATGAAAGGAATAAGCTGAGATACCTCCACACTGTGAAGTTGCTGAGGTGTGTGTTTGGTCTGGTTTTGTCATCATTTAGCTTTAGACCCTTCAGCTCAAACCCAGTGCTGTTAGGGTACAGAGGAGAAAATACTATGCCAGAATTAAAAGAGATAGTCTCACCTTGCTTTTCACTCCAAGACATGATTCATTGTGGCAGGAAGAATCATGGAACTGTTTAGGTTGGGAAAGAACCATTAAGTTAACATGGCCAAGTCCACCACTAAGCCACATCTCCAAAGTGCCACTTCTACACCTCTTTTGAGCACTTCCAGGGATGGTGACTTCACCACTTTCTTGGGCAACCTGTTCCAATAGTTGACAACCCTTTCCATGAAGAAGTCTTTACTAGTATCCAATCTAAGTGTGCCCATGTGAACTTTAGAACACTTTCTCTTGACCTGTTACCTGGGTGAAGAGACCAACCCCCAACTGGCTATAACCTCCTTTCAGCCAGTTGTAGAGGGTGGTAAGGTCATCCCTGAGCCTCCTTTTCTCCAGACTAAACACCCCCAGATGTTCCTTCACATTTTCCTCAAAGGATTTGTGCTCCAGACCCTTCACCACTTCCATTGCCCTTCTCTGGACATACTCCAGCTTAAGAGTCACTGTCAGTCAAACCCTTCCTGCCCCTTTCAGTTGTTCTTCCTCCCATTTCCAACAGGTGCATGCAGAAAACCTAAGACTGAACTTTTCTTTTGTACAGGACGTATTGATAGGAAAATAGAGTTCCCTCTACCTGATGAAAAGACAAAGAAACGAATCTTTCAGATTCACACAAGCAGGATGACATTGGCAGATGATGTGACTTTGGATGAGCTGATTATGGCAAAAGATGATCTCAGTGGTGCGGATATTAAGGTCAGTGCACATCACCATTGTTTATACTTCAAAGCAAAAATCAAATCTCATTTTTGCTGCATCCAAAACCATTGTCATTTGAACTGTTCTCCAAGTTTCTGTGCTTACATCACTGAGGGACAGTAAGATACCTTTTATGAGTGCCAGGTACTCTGCTTTACAAATGGGAAATTATCAAAATCATAATTGTGACGTAGGTTGTGTTGGTAAGAGTAGGTACCTGTGTTACCTGAATATGAAATTTTAAAGTTGCAAAGTAGAAACTAAAAGGAGAATGTGGAATCTTGTACAAGGTATCTTAAACATTACTTAAGATAGTACAGGATAAGTATCACTTTTAGGGACTATGTTGCAAGGCAGATAAAAATGCAACTGTATATTAGGAAGCTTCAGCCATTCTCTTTCTGCTTTTTTAAAGAAGATAGAGCCCTTGCTACAGTTACCACACTCATGAGCTTAAACCAACCTGACACAACTGTCACCTCCCTGCAGAAGGATCACACAGCTGGATGAGTCTGTCCTTGCTGCCTTTCTGTCAGGGAAGTGTAACTCTTGACTGCTCCTGTCCTTTTGGACACGCTCATCTGGCTTTATCCAGCCTGCTTCAGTGCTACAGAACAGTATCGAAGTTAAGAATGTAGATTTTTTTAACACTCCTCCTTCTGCTGGAGCAGTAGGAAGATGCAGCTGCCTATGAGGGTGTGTTTTGAAGGGTTTGCACAGAAAGTGTAACGATTCTTGCTTCCTGTGTTGCAGGCAATTTGTACAGAAGCTGGATTGATGGCTTTGAGGGAACGGAGAATGAAAGTGACAAATGAAGATTTCAAAAAGTCCAAAGAGAACGTTCTCTATAAAAAGCAAGAGGGAACTCCTGAGGGACTGTATCTTTAAGTCATCTCTCTTTGCGATCTATACAGAACTTTCTGTGTTGATGAGAGTCTTGTGTAAAGCCACACAGCTAGTTTGCCTTCATGAACAGGTTAAAAGCTGGTGGGTTGTGGGTTTTCAGTCAGAGTAACTCTTCACTTCCCAATAAAACAGTTCAATTCAAATAAATGTTTCGGTGGCAAAGCCCTGCTATTTTCATGGAACTGTCTTTTGCATTCTCTGACTTTCAAGAAAAAGTGCTGGTAGCCCAAGTGCTTGTCTCAGTGACCCACACCATCTGGGCAGGGAACAATGCAGATGCCTCAACTCTTAGTCCTCCTTAGGCATGGCAATCTCTTACAACTACTCTAGCATTGCTGTTGTTCTTGATTATCTTCTTAAATCTTTTTTTTAGGGGCTAACTAGGACAAATGTCACTTTTGAATAATCTCAGTGTCATCAGTCATTTTTACATGAAAATCAGTGACAAGTATCCAACCCTGAGTAACACTGAGATACACTGGAACAGTACCCATCTCTAGCACTTGCAGCTTATAAGAGAGCAAGATGTAAGTAGTAGCTCATTAGCAATCTTACCTTAAACATCTAAACATGTTTGGATAGGCTACTTGTAAGATTGGAGTTTATAAATTTGTTTTTCCCAAAAGGCTTTGAGTTCATTAGATAAACATCCACGCTAGAGAATGTCTCTGCAAAGAACCAACACAGTAGGAGCAGGTTCAAGGGCTGCATGCTGCCCATGGCAGGATGTGCACGCTCATAAGGCACCAGCCCCAGTGCTAGAGGTGCAGGGTCTGGCATGCAGCAGCTGTGCACAAATTGTAACTACATGTCCCATGCTTGGTGTTCTACAGCAGAACCTTGAATTCTTCCCCTCTACACAACTCTGTTGCCTACAGCTCCATTCCCATGGAGGCTAGGTGTGTATTGGCTCAGTTGTAGCCATGCACATACTACTTATGAACTATCCTGTGTAGTACACTTCTGCGAAGGGCTTCTTAGAATTTCTCAGTAGTTCATTTCCAAATGTTGTACATGTGATCTTTAAGGTTTATAGAAAAGTTCCACATGCAAACCAGTTCTGCAATGTGCAGTCTTTGTTCTGGGAACTTTCTGTGGAAGCAAACACGGGCCAGTAACAGATGGTGCAGAGTTAAACCCAGAGCAATGCCTTTGCTCACTGCCAGTGCTCCAACAACAATGGCAGCAGCAGGGCCAAGGTTTTATTTTTCTGTGTGACTCATTGTTAAAAATGAACCCTACAGATGAATGGAGTCCTTTATTTAATCTGGATGACAGAAATCCTGAAATAGAATTTTCATCTGGAGCTTGAAAAACAAGTTTTATTACCCATTCTTATAAACCTTAGGAGATCTGTCTCCTTGGAGAGGTCACAAAAAGCTGGGGATTTTTTAGCACTTTCTAATCACGGCAGTTGATCTCACTGTTGCTTGAGGGGCTGAAGAGCTTTATGACATGTGTGGCAAGCAAGGCACTTTTTATTTGGGACAGAGCTGTTACTGCTGGCTCAGAGCAACAGCCACAAAGAGATGGGTTCATCTCCCTGAAGAACAGCTGCATTGTATTAAATGAACCCAAGGACTCTGTTCTAGTACCCTGTCTGCCACTACAGGAGCTGAAAAACACACATTTGAAAATTCAGTTCTTAGTTTTTGCAGCAGAATTTAACTGCTGCCACTTTTGTCAGAGTTTCTGACCTTGACAATCTAGACAAAAGTTACAAATACCAAGAGAAAGTGAACAGCAAGTATATTCCCCACAAGGACAGGAAAGCTGCTGGGGTCTGAATTAAAAGGCAGGACTTGTTCCAAGAAGTCTGACCGTCAAAAAGAAGCCAAGTGCTGCTTTGGGAGAAATTGCAAAGGAAAGGACTTGGGACAGGATGCATGGAAGAACAGAAAAGTGCTGGCTACAGAAGTCATTGCTGCCAGCACTGGAAGTTTTCAAATGTGACTGCAGAGACAGCTTGTTAATCTCATCTAGGCTCTCTGTCCCACAAAAGGTTGGGATCTTTCAAAGTCCCTCTCAACGTGGGTTCCTCTGTGACTCTAAGCAGGAGCATAATCAAGCTTCTCCCCTCCCCATTGGCCCTTTCAGGGCTTTAGAGGAAATGGCATTCTGCTGTGATGGGAAAGCATTATCAAACAGACATAATTTGCCATTTTACTATTCAGGGTACAGAGGAACTTCTACCTTCAGGAAGGAGCTCTGTCATTTTTGTAGAAAGCAAAGATTTAAAAAATAATCTATATTTTTCACAAAGACTAATCAATTACAGCAAAACCAGCATCACTTGCAACTACATCAGTATTGTAAGTCTGTTCAAAAGTGCTGTAATGCCATTTAAGATTATACATATTCCTTGCACTATTAAAAATAATTTTAGAAAGGAATAAATGAAATGCAGCCTGAACTAAAGTGTGTTCTATCTTGTATCATGGTAGCAAACCCGAGCCAGAAGTTGCATATCTTGGTCCTATTTCATGTGTAATAGGATCTCACCAGCTGGATGATCCCAACTGCTGCTAGTGACAATTAATTTTCTCATGAAAAATGTCTGAAGCAGTTTTGGGTATTCAGTGGCTGCAGGTATACTTGTTTCAGATGAAAACTCAGTTTCTGAGTCCTTGGGTCTCGAGTAGGGATGCTAAACAATCCTTTCCATGTTTCAACCTGTTCTGTTTTACAAAATAAATATATAAAATAACTGTATCTTTAAATTGTTACCACATTTCATATTACTTCTCTAGGAGCTTGCTAAACGTCTCCTGGAATATAAGCTACTTTTTAAATAATCAAAGAAGCCTGCCTTGATGGGAAGCAAATACAGATCAAACTTCTCTTACACAACTGCCTGGATTTGAGTCAAAGCAAGACATCAATTACAAAAATTTGCTTGGAAGTGAGCTGCTTAGAGATGCATTATGGACAGGTTTTCATTTTTAATATACTCAGAGTTCTATTAAATTAATAAAAAACAAGATACTTTTTAATTTTCAAATATTCAGGTGTATTTTTCAGAAATATTTATATTAAAGTGGTAATCTGTCAAAGCATACCAAAATAGGTGCCTGCTCAAACAAAAATTTAGCTTTTACTCACAGTATATGTACAGATGTAATGGCTGTTTGACTTGGCAATTACATATACACAAGCATACCATGCTGAAGGAAATTACTGAAGTCTGCCAACTGGAGGACAGTGGAGCATCCATTTGGCAGATGTTTATTTCCTGTGCTGCTCACCAAGCCATAGTTGGCATGTACTGAACCTCTACTGAACACAAGGCAATGTAATTTCAAACAATAGAATAAGAAATGCGGGCCAACTTCCAACACTATTTAAAGGCTATTTAAAGAAGGTATCCTTCTGTGGGAGCCAACAATACTTCAGAGAAATGGATCCATTATTGTGGGCAAAAAGCAGTTCTTGATTCCAGAATACTTGCAGGTAGTAGAACTCCATTTTGATAGGAATTATATAAAAGATTTAACAACAAAATATCAAGTACATAGTACCCAAGTCCCAACAGAGTTCCTGTATGAAAAGAGATGGATCTAAGTGTCAGCTTTGGAAGCAGCTTCTGTACTTCCTCCACCCTGCCACAGTCTTCTTTTAAATCTCTAGTAGCAGATCCAGCTCTTCCACAGGTACCCGCACTCGCAATTCTTTTTCAGTCATGAGATCGAGCGTCTCTTGCAGATCATCAGGGAAATACTCCACTGCATCCATATAGAGTACCTGGAAAGAACAGGAACATTTTCTGTGCTACTTTTCTAACAAGAAACACAGTATAAAGTAGTAAGTAGACAGCAACAACTCTGCAACAAGAACATAAGAAATATAATGTATTCTTTAAAGTAATACAAACAGAATTAGTACTCCTACAGTGAAAACCATTATATGTTTAATCAAGTCTTTTCCAACACTTACTGAGTAACTTTATCTAAAAAGATAAAATGGAGGTCAAGAGGCACTGGAGCATTTGCAGCATATACAAATACTACCTGAGGAGTTGCAAGTTCTGCTCAGTAATTTTTATATGTTGTTACATAAATAAATTTTTATTTGGCTATGTATTTCTGATACTACCATGCTCATCATAAAAGTCTGAAATACTCAATCATTTCTAAATCCACAGGATTTCGTACTGCCGTGTGTCAAGGCAACACGTTTCTGTCCTGAAACACAAACAGCACTGACTATTGACCATGTTTCCATTTAAGATGCATCTCTTATTTGCAGAAAATCCTAATGTTCCTCAGAAACCTCTCCTTTATATTTGCATATAACTCCTTACAACTACTAAAGATTAACTTTTTTTTTTTCAAATACAGAACTTCAAAAATTAAAGTATGATGACAAGTTCACCTGTTTTCTGTGCTTACCTTTGCCCAAGGACAATTTTGAAGGGCTTTATAAAACAATCCTTTACTTTTTTCTTTTTTTCCTAGTGAAGCCTGTGTGATAAAAAAACGTTCATACTTCAGTGCAGTAATAGCTGAAATACTGAAACAACTTCTGAGACAAAGAAATGATTGCTGAAAATCTCAATGTTCTTCTGCTGAGAAATCCTTTTTATTATACATTGTGGTAGCTATATAATTTGTCAGGTTACACTCTTCAGATGTCTTTAAGGAGTTACAGGGCTTTACATGTAAGACAAGAGAACAAGGACTCTTGGCTATTCAGAGGAACCTGGACAGACTGAGAGCAGAAGTGGTGCCTGGCTGCTCCTCTTGATTTTGTATCAGCTGCAGACTTGCTGATGGTACAGACTCTCATCATCCAGATCATTACTGAAGATGTTAAAGGGCACTGGTCCCAGCATCAATCCCTGGGGTGCAGCACCAGTGGCTGGCCTGCAGCAGGAGTTCATGCGGCTGACTACAAGCCTTTGAGCCTGGCAGTTCAGCCAGATTCCAGCTCATATCCCTGTCCACTTACCTAACCCACATTTCATCAGCAAAGAGAAAACAGAGATATACAGGATTTAGGAATACTGACCAAGCACCATTTCTTCTATGACTATATCTGAAAGTTTTAATGTTTCTAATTGATTTTGCTTCTCTAAATAATGTTATTCCAAGATATTACTAGATAAGATGGATTTCCTTCATCTTATTAGCATCTAGTAAATACTCTTTGTTGTTCTTGTGAAAAAGGTATCTTCCATGAATGAAACACTAGTGATAAAATACATAATGGGTGATCTTTAGCATTTGTGCATACTGGGGTGTCATTATTAGTTTGTAAAGAATAACAGTAATTCAGTTGTACATTCCTACATAGAAAGTTGTATAAAATATTTACAAGTGTGTATTTGTGCAGTTCCACACAAGAGATCTTCTCAAACACAAAACAAGATCTCTTCTTCCCCTGCTTCCTCTCTATTTCACATCCTTCTGACTGCTGATCCCCCTCTGACAACTTATTACACCAGGGGATGTAAACAAAAGAGTAACACTGGGGAGTGAAAGTTATAACTTCAGTGTTTTCATCTTCCATATTGTACTTTGGAGAAGCAAGAAAACCAAGATGGCAAAGCTGACTATATGAAGCTGATTTATGTACTTCCATGGGGAACTATGGAAGAAACAAACATTATTGCTTTTTAGCATTAAACTGCAATGCCAGTTAACTTTTATATGCAGTTTTTATGATTCAAAACACTGTCAAAATGAAGGCAAGTTATAGAAGCTACAGCTATGTTTTGCCTACTGTGCATTTATTTTGCATATGAACTGCACCTCAAGTGTTGAGGGAGCTGGCAGATATCACTGAGAGGTCACTCTTGACAATCTTTGATTGATCACAGCAACTGGGAGAAAGACTCAAAAGACTGAAGAAAGTAAAACATCACTCCTGCTTTCAGGAAGGAGAAGAAGACATACCCAGTGACCTACAGGCTGTAAGCCTCACCTTGTGCCTTGGAAAGGTGACAGAGCAGCTAACCCTGGAAACCACTTCCAGGCACACGACTGAAAACAAAATCAGCAGCAGACAGTGTGTATTCACTAGAAGTCATGCCTGACCAACTCAATAAACTGCCATGATGAATTGACTGGCCTGGTGGGTAAGGGGAGAGCAGTCGCCATTGTCTATCTGGACTTCAGTAAGGCCTTTGATACTACCTCCTAAATAAGCAGTTGACAAAAGAATTGGATGCACAGATAGTGAGGAAACTCTCTCAAAGTCTGGGCCCAGAGGGTGGTGACCTATGGAACAAGTCTAGTTACAGGGCAGTGACTAGCAGTACCCCTGGGGACACTGCTGGGACCAATCTCACTGAACACCTTTGTTAATTATCTGGCTAACGGTGCAGAGTACACCCTCAGCAAGCCTGCAGACCACACAAAACCAAGAGGAGTGGCTGATACATCCAAGGGTCATGTTGCCATCCAGAGGGATCACAATGGCATGAAGAAATCAGCTGACAGGAACCTTGAAGTTCAACAGGAAGTCCAAATTCCTGCACCAATATATGCTGGAAAGCACCTTGACATCTATTGGTATCTTATGAGAAACTTTTTATCTGTGTTAGATGACAGACACAATGTCTGCATCTATATTAGGACTATGCTGTCAGAAGCTATTACTCCTAATCCATGTGAATTACCTTTTCCTTACTGTTCCCAGCAAAAAGGAGAACTATAACTCAAATGTATCACCTTGCAAACCACAGAGACATGGCAGCATTTAGTATTAATTTTTCTAAGCAGTATTCCAGCTGTGTTTATGAGAGTTCCAAATATGGTCAAACAATATAAAACAAAACTGATACTCATCTTCTTACCATAAAGTTCAAATACATTCTCCATAGCAGTGGACAATGGCTACCATTTTCACTCTGAACTGCATGTTCAAATAGAGCTATAATCCGATTTGTTAATCCAGTTTCAGGAATAGTACAATGTATTTCACCAACATCTGCCCTGAAACACAGAGGAGAGAAGAAACAACAGTCCTTTAAACCCAAGCCAAGGGACCACATCTGGGTAAGATGGGGTAAAGAATGATGCACTGTCTCTGCTCACAGCACCATATATAGCCAGGTTTTTGTAATTCATCCTATAAACTCAAATGTTATAAACCAGATTTTTAGCACTTCTAATGTAATCAACATGTCTAAATTGGAAAATTAGGAAAAAAATAAGTTCAAAAATAATTTCTTTTTGAACATGATAATCCACTATCATATGATCTTAAAACATCTTAGCCTACCCCCAAGATTATTTATCATTCTATGCTTGGCAGAGCAGCTCAAAAGAAATATAAGTCTAGATCAGCACATCTTCTGGTGCCTAGGCAAGTTTGTTCAAATTTACCCCTCACTTTTGTAAGGCCATACGTTGGTCTTTAATCAAGGTCAAAATTACAACTCTGGATTTCAACCACAATTATAACAGTAATTTTCACTCAGAGATTCAAATCCTGTAAGTTCCAGGCAGGACACAAAAGCAGATATGTAGTTTTAACCAAAGCACTGATTTCCTTCAAAAGCTGATACAGACTGGCTTACTTTTGATGCTTGAGCTTGAAGAAACAGACTGGAGCACTGATAGCAGCATCACTTGTCTATGCATGTTCTCTTAGCCTGCCAGCTTGTTCTACTCACCATCAGCACTCGGCTCCTAACCTCTTTGTTTCACATGTCTTTGAAGTAATTTTCCCTCTCATCTAAACCTTTGCCATGAGGAAAAGTTATGTAACCTACTCTGCATGTAGTCAAACATTTGAAGCCTTGTACCTAATGGCAACTTAAAAACGTTCCTGTTTTATCCTTTGTGTTTGTTTTTTCATCTGAATGCCATGCACTTCAGCAGAAATACAGACCAAAATATCAAATAGTCAGACATAGCACAGACATTTTCTTATTTTGTCACATCACAAAACATGAGTTTTATGCATGACTGACAGGCCACTTATCTCCCTGTTGCAGTAGTTCAGCTCTGCTCTTGCAACACCCAAATTGTCCCTTATAAATATAATCTATAGCAATGGCTTTGCTAGCAGTGAACAATCTGGAAAGGAATTCAGCATCACAGAGAAAATAATTCTGAAATTTTCAGTTCTAAGGAAGAATAATGAAAACCTATCATAGTGTTAATCTGAAATTAACAGTAAATCAAATTACAATCCTCCTTTACATCTGGTGGCCACAGAATTCTTATAACAATTTAGGATGACACAGACTAACAGCTCAGGAACATCACTACCATGTCTGAATGCCGGTTGCCAGCCTGCAGCAATCAAAGAAGTGGATGCACCATCATTTCTAAGTATACTGGTAATTATGTAATTTCACCAAGTGTGAATATTGTGATCTTACAGCTCTGTAAAACTTCCAGGTAACTGTCTCCTAGAAATCTGTTGCCATGTGCAGACACAAACAACCAAGCTGTCAATGTCCCTCAAGATCTGCAGGTAGCAGAGAATAGGTAGCTCCAAACAATGAGAAGACAACAGTTAAGAGACTAAGCTCTAAGAATGAACATGTACCTTGTTCCCTGTATCTCCTACCCTTTCCTCCTTTCTCAGGAGCAAAAAATCTGAGCCCAGACTGCTGTGAATTCATGGAATTTCCAGCCTCTTCTACCTAGTAACAGCCTCATACAAAAACTAAGCTCTCAAGGACTCACTATGGTAACAGATCTGCCACAACTGTATTCTGTGATTCAGGAATAAAGTAGGGCAGCCAGCTCAGGCAGAAACTGCAGGATAGCTCTGTATTATGCTCTTTATTGCTGTAGTACTAAAATGCAGCAGTTTCTAAATTCACAGTGTCTATCTTGGCCATCTAAGCAGGCTTAGTTATTTCAAAATTCCTTAAAGAAATGTGTATCATCCTGATGCTAGCAGCAAGTAATCAAACAAATTCAAACACAATCTGGCTCAGTGGAAGGGACATAAGGCTATCATCCAGGGTTTTTATTCTTTTCAAGATTTTGCCACTGATTTTCCCTGTTCAGCCTTGAACAAAAAACCTCCAGCTACAGCTTTTTCATCTGCAAAACGAGAACTGTGACAGCATTTTCTCTCCTCTGTTGAGTGATTAGACAGATTCAAAAAGCATAATTGTAAGGAGCTGCAAGGTGTTACCTCTGGACCCTCTCTGTGAGTTTTTTTCTCATCTGCTCTGCTTGGATTGCAAACAGCCATGGCTCTAAAGAGTTAGTAGACCTTGTGACACTATCAAAAAATCTTCGTGCTTTGCTGGCACTATGAGACTTCCTTTGGATGTGGATGTATGACCTCCAAAGAGATTGGTTGCTAGGATACCGTTTCAGAGCCTCAGTTAGTGCCTCTCGCAGGGGATTCAAAGGATAAACACTAATTTTCATGTGGAATCGCAGTAAATTTGTATGCAGCAGTGTGACAGCTTCAAGAGCAGTGGGAAAATTTAGAATGCCAAAATTCTCTCCAGTATTTTCACATTTCTGTGAACCAGAAATTTCAAGTTTTTCTGAAGCCTGTGTATATATTAATACTGCAGCATCAATCCCAACAGTCAAATACTGGAACAGTGCATAACAACCAACCAGGTTAACCAGCTGATCGGTATCCTTGGCCTGATCCTGATCAGAAACTGGTGTTTCACTTAAATAGTCTTGCAGTGCATGCTCATATGTTTTACGAGCTTTCAAGACATTCACAGGTAACACTTGTCCACTGTAGGGCACATATGATCCATTTTCAGTCAATTTGGTCAATATATGAACAGCACGTGACATAACAGCTCCTTCTGTACTTTCTAGCAGTTCCACTTCCAGCTGAGCGTAAAGCAGGCTGAGGCTGCAGAGCTGAGCACTCTTCAACCCTCCTGTCCCTGCTGTGCAAAGAGCAGTGTCAAACACCTTCCTGGAATCATCTGTGTTACCAAGCAGCCATTCCAGGTATGCATAGAGTTTCCAGAGAGAAAGGTTGTTTCGGTTGTCAGGTGCTTTAAGGAAATTCTTGGCCAACTTTTTACTCTTCCTCCCTTGTGCTTTTAGCTTCTTTTTCTTTTTTGCTTGCAGACACTGAATTACCTGCAGGGGAAAATAAACAGAGCATATTTTGAGAGGGATGGAAGCAGAAAGGAGAAAAAAAAAACAGCTCACAGCAAATTTTTATAACATAATCATAAAATGATATATTATCATATAATAACATTTATGCAAAAATTCAAAAAATGGTTTACTACAGGTATGCCACTCTCTAAATGTACTGAAGAAAAGGGGGTTTTGGTTTTCTTTTTTTTTTTTTTCCCTTGTGCAGTCTTAAGTGGCATTTCCTGATTTAAATACTTAGTCCTGTGAGACACTTTCATTGAGATTTTTTAAAAATTCAATATAAACATTAATACAGAAGAAAGCCACACATCACGAAATTGATTATATGCAGATTCCTCATTACCTTAGATATTTCATACTGTAGCCAACAAATGGCCAGGTTAGATTTTTCCTTTCCTGTAAATATCTGGGACAGAACTTGGAAGACATTCTGTATGAACTCCTCTCCTTCTTTATAGTGGCCTATCTGATGTCTGCCTCGTGACATGGTATCCATATGACCAACACTGTTGAATCCAGAGAGTGGAAAATCAACAGAAGTCAGCGGTTTATCATCATAAAGCACACTGTCAAAGATGTTATTTTCATCCATGGCAATATAGAGACTGGAAGGAAAGAGTTTACTTGTACATGGAACTCCCAAGAATTGCAAAAAAGAGTACAATAGTTGATGTTGAAGCTTTGGATTAGAAAGACGGATTAAAGATGGTCCAAGATCATCAAATAACACCTAAAAAAATCCAAATTAAAACAAATTATATTAATTTATGCAATCAAATAAAAGCAGCAAATCCGTAATTCATGTAATTAAAGAACCTTTTCAAATCAACAGGATTTAGAATTACCATTAAATGGTATCAAAATGTCATTCAAATGAAAAACGGACAAGTTAAACAAGCAATCTGTTTTTCCAGTCAGACTGTAAATTTGCTATCAAGAGACTTCTTTGCCTGTGAACAACAAAGACCTCCATAGAAAACTTACAAAATGAAGGTCTGGAAGACTTTATTCATAGGCCTCTTAACCCATTTTAATTTGAAAATTAATGTCTGACTTGACCTATTTCCCAAGGAATAAAAAATATCCAACTATCTAACTTGAAGGCAATGAAACCTTTGTTTATTTAATGCACATCTCTTCTTAAACACATATTTCTGTGAGATTTCTCCACATAGATGACAGGAATCACTGAACAGCAAAGACAGACTATTTGCCTGCAGACTTTCCAAAGTTTACCATGAGCTTCCCATGGTTTCCAGAAGTCTCAGCACAAAACCTCAGGCAAATTTTGAATTTCAAAGAAAAGTATCTTCCTTCCAAACAAAGAAAAGTATTACTCTTCTAAAATATCCACAAATATGGCAGTGAATTCAAAGTAAAGGATAACTAGTCTTATCATCTCCCCTTGTTCTATTACATCACAGTGACCTGTCTTTCTGGATCTTCACAGTCTTCTTCAGTTTCCTTTTTGGTTTTGTCTGGCCTCCAAGGTAACCAGTGCCTTGCCTCACGGGAACATTCAATATCCAACCAAATATGCCACTTGGGAAGAGTTTTATCTTTTATTTCTTGATCCTCATCTAGCTCTTCATCATCTTCATCATCTAAAATCAAATATATATATATATATATACACACACACAAAATATATATACACAAAATTATTAAAGAAAAATTACGCCATCAAATCCAAAGGCCAGGCATGACATATACTTTAACTACTTTAACAATGGAAATAAATAAAGTGTTAATAAAAAACCACAGAAGACATAGCTGAGATTTTCCACATCACAGTTCTGGGTTTTGACACCAACTCTGAAAGAATAGGAAGGTAGGAAGCTTCCAAACTTTTAGAAGCTGTGAATCAGTGTCAGCACTCAAACTTTTTCACAGAAGAGAAAAGAAAACACTGACAGGCTGTCAACCACTTTTATCAACAGCAATTTGCAAGCAACAGCCAAGAGTCAGTCATCCTTTTGTGTAATTTAGATTCTTCACTTCATACCTGGGCATAAAATTTCAAGTATGCTCTATGAATACTAGTGTGCATAAAACATTTTGAGAAAACCACACAAAAATGGTACTTTAATGTTCAACATTGCAAAACAAGTTTAACCATGCTGCTTTATAGTAAGTGGTATTTTCAACATTTTAATTAATGTGCCATTGAAACAACCCACGTAGTCACACACACACACACACAAAAGGACATGCTTAATCACATCCCACTTTTATCATCTTTCTGGACTATTGGATAAAATTACCATATTCTTCCTCTGACAGCAATATACTAATTCTGTGCAGAAACTGATGAGCATCTATAGGCAAAGGTAAAACTTAGAGAGATGTTTCTTTTTTACTGCTGAGGAAAACAACAGCCCTCAAAATTTAATGGTTGCCTGCATTATAAAAACTAAGCCATTTCTACACCACCTCCAACTTCTTAATCCTGACACCTGCCATCAACTAGGTGAAACACTCCCAATCCCAGTTGTTCTTAAATTTCAGGTAAAACAAACAGGTGGTTGCAAGATTTTTACTCTCTCTATATTTTTATGATCAACAGTATCTCCTTTAGTCAGCAACTCTATGAAAAAAGACAGCATTTCCACAATGTAACCAAAGTTTGAAGAAACCTGATAGTTTTTAAGGAACATACTCAACTGAAAATTGCACCTGAACTACAGGGGTTAACACATATGGAGAGAGCACTGGTATATACTGGAGCTGCCCAAGACTGGCAGTGGTCCTCTCCTCTATATTGAGCCTTCTCAATTTGTGAACAAAATGTCTAGAGCCATCAAAAATAAAACTGCTGACCTCAGTTAGGGGCCAAGGAAATGCCATCTTAATCCAGCAACAAGTGAGGCACATAAAAATCTTTCAGTTCCTTTGTTTACTAAAAGCAGACCCAAACTTGCTTCATCAGAATTGCTACAGCAAGAGTAGCAAAAGCAAAGACTGCTCATCTTTGGTCAGACACATTCTATCCTCCTGCTTCCCTGCAAGCTGTATGTGCTTGAGAAATGGTCCTTGACAGGAAAGGAAGTGCTGTAGACCACAATACAAGGTGAGGCTAAGCAGCAGGGAGTGTTTTCTGCATCCCTGCTCTTCCAGAAGAACTCCAGCTAAGTGAAGACACAATTCCTTCATTTTCTGCATCACAAAGAGAAAGGAAATGTTTTCCTCCTATTTTAGCTATACCTTTGCTTGAGTAACTGAAATCTGATTCTAGAAATAGAATCACAAATCTAAGTATCCTTGAGGCAACTGTCATCTAATAATATAATCCCACCTCACCTTACTAATATGCTGAAAGGGTCTTAAGGGAAGTAGCTTCCTTTCACTTTTGATGGGTGTGGATCTCCACCAAGTACTCACACCTCTAGCTTTTTCAACATGGAGGATATGCTACTCTCTTCTCTAATTCTCATTGTAGGAAGGACAATAATGTTCCATAAACAGTACTGCACACAGAACATGCAACACATGCTATTCCCTGTGAAGTATGATACACATTATCTTGGTGTCAGTAAATATTTTTTAAAACTTGTATGCAAAAACATGACAAGAATCAGATTATATCATTCTAATCAAAATGTTTAGAAGAACACATAACCATACAACTTCACATACTGAGACACACATACCAGGCTTAAGAACAACCCAGCCACCCTTTTCTTGTTGGTGCATCCATGCTTTCCAGCCTCTTGCTCCTTTTTCTCCAATTCGTGGTTCTCCACTATCCCAAAAGGGTTCAAAGAACTCCACCTATTGTTTTCGACAGGATCAACCAAAACAAAACATACAGAAAAATAGTTTTTGCTGTTGTACAGACATTATCTCTGCCAATTTAGGTTTCCCAGACCCTACAAGCATGTGTCTGGATGTAATTTCTGTATCTGAAGACTTTGTTAGATACTGCTTAAGATTCAGCAGGAAAAATTGAGTATTTCAGTTATGGCTGTGGCACATAGGGACTGTCATCAGCTCTTCTCATGAAAAGAAAGTTTGTTTTAAAAGGTAACAGGCTTTAAATAAAGCAAAACACCACTGTGCCCACAGTCCTCTATAGATATTTCAAGGATAAAGATCCAAAGTCCCCAAGGCGTGGCTTTCAGAACCTCAAACTCCCCTACTTCCTAGCTTCTATGAGACCATGAAGAATAATGGAATGATAACCCAATCACACACCTATGGTCAAATCAAAATGTTACAGTTGCACATAAATATGATGGGACTAAAGACAAGAGGAAAAAGATCCATAAGAACTTTAATCTTTCAGGTTTAAGTGTGGCCAAAAAGGTCAAGGCACTTTCCAGTTCAGGGTTCTAGTCCCAGTGACTTTGTCACTGCCAGAATGCAATCAGTCATCTCTAGATTCATCAATTCCTCCTCTGCTTTGTGTATCCTAAGCTCTAAAGATAATCTCTCACCTATTAAATGCTTCTGCTGTGTCTCAGCCCTTGACTTGGACATTGAGATGTGACTGCTAATACAAATATTAACAATAAAATTTACTCCAAGCAAAACCAAGCATCAACGCATGAGAAAATTCCAGGCTTACAGCAAACTGCAAAATGTAATTCTGTTCCTTGTGGATTTATTCTTTGCTGCAAGTGAGAAAGTGAACTGTGAAAACAGTACAGAAACAAGTAATTCCAGACTGAGTCATAACACTCCTGTAAGACAGCAGAATGTGTGATCAGCTGTAAATCTGCCATTTTCCTATTATCAAGAACTGCACTTTCCAATCCAAACACGGCCCTTTTGACTCAAGGTTCCTTTTCATCCTGCTCTAAGATTTTTTAAATACTACAGGTAATCATGCAGTTTTTCAAATTTTAGAACTGTAACTATATGTATGTGTGCAACTACACCAAATCCTCCACGATAGCTACGACTGAACTCTAAATTTTAGCTCTTTAAGAAGACACCACTATTTTTTAACCTGTGAGATTGCTCCATTTGTGGGTAGCAGTATTAATCAAGAGAGCAAGAACTGGAGTCTGAGTTTCTGGGGAAGATGGTGAGGTAACTGAAGCAAAGTCAATTTTTATCCTCTACAGTAGCCCAGCTGCCTAAATGGTGGCCCCTCTACCACTCATTAAAAAGGAAACAGTTCTTAACAGTTCAGTGGGATGATGCTACTGGCATCTAAATATTAACTTCTTATTATTAGTGGGCTGCATGTGCGACATTCTGCTGAACAAATTAAGAGAAAAAGTGATTTAGTACTTCACGATTTACCATTATAAGCTGAACAGAATCTCATGGGTCAAATAAAAGGCATGAAAGTGTTCCTAATGTAGCCATCAAATTAATGGAAACAGGTAACAGAGAACCTGAGAAACTTTTGCAAAAACTTGCTGAAAGGAAAGATTTTATGTCCTATCAGCTCTCTCCATCACCAGTAACAAAACAAAAGTATTTGGTGGGAAAAGAAGCAGGGCAAGTGCTAACTAGACACAGACATTGATCAGCTAGCTCCATTTTTTCCATTTTTAATTATTAAAAAATATATGAAACAACTGGTTATCACACTTCTGTTATATACAGTAAAAGTAGCCATTTGGCCAGTAGTTCCAGAGGACCCACAAGCATTTTTTCAATGCAAGCATCACCTTGAAGAACCTCCAAGTAAGCTGTTATCCAAAATATGTCTCTATGTCCTTAAAAATTCATCAGCATTTTTCTGGTACAGCATTTTCTGTAATACATAAAGACACACACCCATTTAAATGGAAATTGCTACCTGTCCCCTTGTTGGCAGATCTTTTACACTGTCAGGTTTAAAGAAGGTGAAGTCAATCAGAGCCTGAAACAAAGACACTGCTTTCTCAGAATGGCCAGCCTGTCTCAGAAAGTGGCATTGCTGAATAAATATAGCTGTAAAGAAAAGAAGATAAAATGTTAGTATTTCAAATTGTGTGGCAGAATATTTTATTACAGCCCACAAATATAAAAATACATACAAGACATGCTGTAGAATGTAATTGTTTTGGAACAGTATCAAAATTCAAAACATGGAGAGTAAAGAGCACAAATGCATGTCAAAATTGTCACAGTCTAATGAACTTTAAGACTGCTCATTTTAAATGTACCAAAGAGATGACTTTTTATTCATGCCATACATGCACTCTCCTTACTGACAGAAAGTTAGACACAATGGTCTGGACTTCACTGGATCCAGCATCTGTCAGTGTGTCATAGCCTCCTTTGAAGATGCTGGGTGTATTCATCAATGCACACAGGAGGTGATAAAAAGAATAATCTTTTTTGCCTCAGCTTTGCATGAGATATTTACATTGATAATATGTTTGCAATATATAATTTCCATTCCAATTGTCATTACCTTTTCCTTTATGTAAGACCTGAGCTAAGAGAAGTCTAGTCTTCTGGTCAAAATATTACTGCTTGGAAGTAGGGAAAAGCCCTATCCCTCACTCTCCAACAAATCATATTGAGCCTCAGTCTCAGCTTAAAAAGGGAAGCAAAGTCCCAGTGTTTCTCTTCATATTTTGCAACGAGAGTCTTCAACAAAAGAGTTGGAGAAGTAACAGGTATTATAAACACCTCCATGAGGCAGCTCAAGGATATTTCAGTGATACTCAATCATTCCAAATTACACTCCAGTCTTAACACAATAGAAACTGTTCAAATTGCTTTAAATCATGATTGACTGCAAAAAACCCTAAGCCCATAAAGACTTCAACAAATCACTGGCAGCTTGGAAAACAGTAAAACAGCTCTTTAAATACTAATGTTCCTTCATATTAGCTTTGGAGGGTTTTAAACAATCCAAATATTTAGGTGTCTAGATAAACACATGTAACAACATAGGTTAGCAGCAACTGCTCTTAATCATCATCTTATATTTAATACATGGGGCATGATTTACTCATTTTATCTGAATTTAGACATATATCAGATGTATACACATAAAAACCTGAATTCAGGTGGAATATACAAACTAGGCATTTAATCCAATTTTTTCTGCAAAGTCAATGATTATTCCTGCTAGCAAAGACTCTGAGATTTCTGAAGATATTTAAACAATGAAAACAATTATGAAGTTTATAATACAGTCTTCTCAAGTATTTTAAGTAATTTAGGCCCTCTGTCAAACTGACACTGAAAAAATTGTCCTTTCCTACTCTCCCAGCTTCAGAGATGAACTTTGATTAAAATACTTTGAATGTAGAAAATGCTTCATCAGGATTTGCTGCCAAACTGGTGCCAAAACTAAATGACAGTGTAAAATCTTCTGCATTTTAAAAAAACAGAAAGATATTTGAAGAAATGAAAAGATCAGCATTTTCTTTGTGGCAAAAATTGAAAACAGCATGAATACCTACTTAATTCTGTCCATGATGCTAAGATACTACTGCAGCTGAACTGACCTAGAAGATAAGGATGTTTCTCCCCAACCAGTAGGAATAATTTGAAAAACAGGATGCCCTTTATATAGCAAAAATTAAGAATATTTTATATTCATCTGCTTTATATTAACAGTTCCCAGTAAATTTAAAGTATTATAAATTCTTATGCCAAAATTTACCTAAAGCCTGATCTGCCATTTTAAATTCAGCTTGACCTTTTTAAAATTTTTCAATACTTTAAAAGAACACCCATTTCAAAGCAGATACTACTGCACACTTAACACTAGATGGCACAGTCCCCCACTATTTAAAACTAGAGTTCTTCCACTTTGTCCTTAGCAAAGGTCAAAGGTTGAAGATATAAGCCTAATGTACATCTACAGTGCTACTCACTTCATAATTAGTTTGTGAAATATTCTGTATATTTATCTTAATTAACAACTTGGTAACCTCCTGACTAAGTACACTGTCAATTAAAACTCAGCCCGAGAATTACATAGTTGAGTCACTAATAAAGAAATCTCAAATCAAGAAGTCTCCAGTGGAAATCCCTCTAATCCTATCATTTGAATTCTGAAGAGGGAAAATAAAACACTTGAGATTGCTCATAAACAAACCACTATAGGATTAAGACAAAACAACAAGAAGTTACATGTCCACTCCAGAATTTGAGTTCATTTTCATTTTAAGCTATCTATGGATATTGCCATCAAAAAAGTATTTAGAAAAATGTCAGTCTAATATTAGTTAACTTGCTAAAAGAATTCCGTTAAAAAATTCTCATAGCAGTTACAAACTGCTACATGAGTTTGTATTTCATGAGTCACATATGTCCAAATATGTGCAGGGAAACAAAATGAAAGAAAAACTTTCTCGTTTACAAATACAGATTCTGAATAAAACCTTTGTCCTGAGAATCATTCATTGCAGTTAGTGTACAAAGTGAGAAACACTGGAAATCAGAGACAGTAGAAGCAATTAGAAGGTAACAGAGTGTACAGTATCCACTGGCCAGCAGAGCATTTTTC
Organism: Pycnonotus jocosus; assembly: GCA_013400435.1. NCBI lineage: Eukaryota > Metazoa > Chordata > Aves > Passeriformes > Pycnonotidae > Pycnonotus > Pycnonotus jocosus. The sequence goes on along the minus strand of VWYP01017410.1, from coordinate 200,676 downwards.
CTTTGCAGCACTTTTTCCAGTGCTTGATCCAAGAGGAATCAACCAAACACTGTATCAGATCTGAACACCTGAAATTAATTTGGTAACCCAGCATCTCAATCTGTAACTTCAGACTGGATATTGCATAACATTATTGCTCCAACAAGAATTACAGGACTGGATAAAAACAAGATGTTTCTTGGACAATGAGGCACATTAAAAATATATAGTATATTTTTATAGTATAAATTTTTAAAAATAGTACATTTTTATGTATCTTATATAGTATAAAATATAAAATAACCCCCATAATAGTCTCTTTTAGATTGAAAACAAATTTCAAAATTAAAAAAAAACAAGTCAAAAATATTCACTGTGACACTAATATTTTTCCCACCTCAATCTATTCACAGATTAATAATCACAATGATACAGCAAGGTAGAGAAATAAAATTTAAGTGGATAGGTTAAGTCATTTAGCTCCAAATAAATTTAAAGAGCATGCCAGAACTGAGCATGAACTCATTTCTTCCCTGAATCCACTCCAGCATCCTAACTATCTGACTTATTTTCCTTCCAGGGATAATTATATAATAAATTATAAAGTGGTAGACGTATGCATAGAAGAAATACAAAAGGCGTGATCACACAGTATTACAGCTAAGAATTCTCCATCTACAGACTGAGATTCTCAACAAAATTTCACATCAGACTTGTAATGTTGCTTCTCTTTTCTGCATTAAAGTAATCAGTAGTAAAACTTCCAAACAAGAGATAATTATTTTTTTCACAAGTCTCCTTTTTATAAAAGCACATCTCCTCGTTGCTGGCTGTGATTCTCCAGTCTTGACATTGTACTATAAACCACTCAGCACATTAGACTTTAATGGATGTTGTATCATAAACTGTCCTGGGGAAGAGAAGGATCTGCTATATCCATATTTGGTTGGAATATCTACTTTAATTCTCAGCTAAGAAACCAGAATGCCAGGCATTTTGAAAAGAAGAAAAGCTTCACGCGATATATAGGAAAATCTGTTCTTAATGCAGTTAGCTCCTATGAAGACCAATCTGACCATAATATGCAGAAAGAACCTTACCCAGCATAGCTTCTTCTGTGCCAGGCAGCAGAGGATGGGATACCATGCTGCCATCCTGTACAGCTGCCAGTGTTGTCAAACATTTTCCATAGAGACTGTTGATCTTTGAAACGGAAAAAGTAGTGAACTGACTTTGACAGAAGAGAAGGTATTTCTTCCACATGTCTGGATTATTGGGATGTAAAAAAATTAGCTTCTGCCATTCTTTGATCAAAGCTGGTGGTTCCCAGAATTCTGCACAAAGCTTCAGCCTGGCAAGTTTCAGATCAACATTACTCGGATTGCTTTCGATTGCCCTCTCTAAAATGGCCAGTTTCTTTTCCAAGATTAACTTGAGTGATTTTCTTCTTAATTCCTGCTCTCCCTTACTGGCATAAGGGCTAGGTCCTCTCATTAATTCATCCTAAACAAAAAAGAAACACCATTACAGCCTTAGGAAGAACAATCATTAGAATCACAAGGATGCTGACATTTGTGAAGTCAACAGGTCATTCTTCACTTACAAAAGATACCGTTCTAAACAAATGAAGTTACGATATAACATCCATGTATTTATTACTTACAATAAGCAACAAGGTCCGTTAGAATACATACCTGAAAGGAAATAAATTCCATCCAAGCATTAATATCTCTTGGGTTTTCTCTGACTTTCCTGTTATATTCTTCCACTTTTGACATCAGAATGGAGTTCATGTTTATCCCAGGCTCTTGAATTGTTTGCTGTGTATTTACAGCCTCATTGTCTGCACTCTTGCACCCTTTTCCTTGTAGCCACACTGTGGTTGATGGATCATAAATCCCAAGAGGATTTACTTCTGTTGTGTCAGAAGAATCATCAGTTTCCACTTGGGAAACTGGTATAAAAGCAGGCGGATCAGATGGGGAATTTTTATTACAAACAAGAATGCCATCTGTGTTCAGCATCTTCACATTGTTCTTTGTAAAGTAGCGTTCAGGTCGACTCTGTGCTTGCTTCCTTTTCGATGAAGAACTGTCCCAAGTTATACATTGTTTCTTTGCATCTATGCCAAGACAGGACTCTCCTTTCCTTTTATACCTTAGAAGGCAAAATACAATTAAACATCTTCTACAATACACATTAGAAAAGATACCTCCTTTTCAGAATAAATACTGTCATTCAAATTAACCCAAATAATGTATGCCTAGACCTTCAAAAGTTTAAGAACCTGGTAACTTTATGCTTATGTAAGACTTCAACTTATAAATTCTTTCAGTGCCATCACGCTTTTACTATCATACTAAGCTTTCTCTGAGATCAATATATGTCATACTCAAGCAGAAGAAAACCCTTTTTCCTTTCCATCATTTTAAGCCATGAGGACAAACCTGGAGAAAGAACAACAGACATTATTTAGGGTTACTTAGATTAGATTATTTTAAAATGAAAATGAGACACCAGTTGTTCAGTCCAGTAATTTCCTTCTGCATCCCTAGGCTTCTGTCCATTTTAAAGTCCAAAAAAATGGAGAGGTGTGTGAAGAGAAAAAGAGAGGCCATGTTCATAAAGGCCACAATAATCCTATGGATTAAGACAGGAAAATATCATCTTCAAATATACCAAGACAGTAATTTCAGCAGCATATTTAGTGACATGTAATGCTAAAATAATACTTTTCATCTCAGAAAATGGCTGACAATCCAAAGGTGCTAAGAAAATTGAAACAAATTGTAACCAGGCAAATTTATTGCAAAGGCATAAAATGCTACAAAAATATAACCCCTAAATTCTCCCTCCTCCACAAATAATTATATACAGTATTATTGTACATACAGTAAACTATTTTCTTGAGAAAATCAAGAAGTGTACATATATAATGCATAAGCCAACTATAGGCTCCTTTGGATGGGCTTCTGTATTAAAGCAAGGAAGTGTCCTGAAGGGTCATCACAGTACCAGTAACTCACTAAGGATACTGAATGTGCAATTTCATCTATACTAACATGAAATGTAGCATTGCATAGGACAGACATTTTAGTACAATGCCTGGGTGAAGAAATTTGTTTGCTAAGAAAATACCTGTTGCCTTTTTTTTTTCTACAAGGGTATCAAACTACTCAAGTAAGTAAACTTCTTGACAAATCTAGTATGAAATAATCAATACCTTCACTTCCCTTTCAGACACAGAAACAGAACAATAGAGACCAAAAAGAGCACTTGCCCAAAGGCAATTAATAACACCACCTGGTATTTCTGACCTCAAAAACATGCCTTTGAATCTGCTCCATGTTGCCACCTCCATATGGCCCTGTAGTTTGCTACAGAGAATGTTTTTAAAAACAATGGAAATCATGTATATTATACCCATTATTTCATGCCATCTTTTGCCTTTTAAAACACTCATCCAAAAATGATGGAATGGTTTGGGCTGGAAGGGGCCTTACAAATGATCTCATTCCAACCCCATGGGCAGGGACACCTTCCACCCTGGCGTCGAACGCTTCCAGGGATGAGGCACCCACGTCCCTGGGCAGCTTATTCCAATGCTTCACCACCCTCACAGTAAAGAATTTCTTCCTAATACTCAATCAAAACCTATTCTTTTCAGTTTAAAACCATTTCCCCATGTCCTATCACTACATGCTCTTACAAAAAGTCCCTCTCCATCTTTCTTGTAGGTTTCCTTCAGGTACTGGATGGAGCCTCCTCTTTTCCAGGCTGAAAAACCCCAATTCTCTCAGCCTTTTACTCATAGGACAGATGCTCCAGCTCTCTGTGATCAACCTCATGGCTGTTCTCTGGACTCACTCCAACAGGTCCATGTCCTTTCTGTGCTGGGAACTCCAGAGCTGGATGCAGCACTTCAGGTGGGGTCTCACCAGGGCAGAGTGGAGGGGCAGAATCACCTCCCTTGCCCTGCTGGCCACACTGCTTTGGATGCAGCCCAGGATAGAATTGGCTTTCTGGGCTGTCAACGCATATTTCCAGCTCATCATCCACTTGCTCTCACCCACCAGCACATCCAAGTCCTTCTTGACAGGGCTGCTCTGGATCTGTTCATCCCCCAGCCTGTGTTGATACCTGGGGTTGCCCCGACCCATGTGCAGCACCTTGCCATTGTTAAATTTCCTGAGGGCCCCCTTGCTGGGCTTGCTCAGGTTCCATCTGGACGTCATCCCATCCTTCAGGAGTGTTAACTGCACTACTCAGCTTAGTCTTGTCAAACTTACTGAGTGTGCACTTGATCCTGCTGTCCACGTCATTGATGAAGAGCACATTAGATAGCACTTGCCCCAGTACAGACTCCCTAGGGATATCACTTGCCCCTGACACTGGCCCAAAGCCAAATCAAATTTTGAAATAAGCTACTCAGTTATCTTTTATCATCTTCTATGTAAAAACGTTGCAGTCAGACTCAAGCGACTGTGATAGTTTGGATAGCAAGAGAGAACAATGTTCAGTACCTTGCTATGTCCCCTCGGTACAAGGATTTGTAGGCCCAGTTTGCAGGGTCTGGTTTCTTGTCTATCCGGAACGTGTCTGCTGTGGGCGCCTGGATATCATCAAGCCAAATAGAGCGACTGCTGGGAACATCTGATGTTTTCTTACCTAGACTGCAAGACAAGGAGAATGGGGATATTCTAAGCATTTGTGCACATACTCATTTACATAACCCAAGACACATTACATTTCTGTAGTTCATAATAATTTAACTTACTCAAGGTCATTGTACATGATCCACTCTTGCAAAGTCAGTACCATGCTTTGAAAAAACCAATTAGAAATACACTAACAGAACCATCAAATCAAAACACCAAAAGTCCTTGCACTTTTAAAAACTGAATTTATGATTATGAAAGGTAATATCCAGATTTAACCAATCAATCCAGTCAATTGCTTGGCACACTATAATCCAAAAGCTACACATTACTACTCTCGAAATTTACTTTGGTACATCTTGGTAAGATGTTACAATCAAGAAAAAGAAGATAATCTCTAAGAGGATTGACTAGCTGTAATTATACCAATGCATTGATAAAACAGTGTGTATCAAAGTGGTTTGTGGATTATAGTTATACAAATGATCTTAAGTGGAAATTGAGATCTGCCTCTGAACTATAGATAACTATGAATTTCCAATCTGAATTCATGGTACAAATATGTGAGCTTTACAGCCTTGAAAAGTTTTCTAAAATTTCACAACATTTTTCACATTCAGAGTAATTCTGTGGGTTAGGTTTCAAAACCAGTCTTTTGAAAATTCAATATTCTCTCAGCATCAACAATTTATGGAAAGTAGCAAAAAAAGACACCATGAAAGAACTTCAACACTGTTATTTGGACAAAGCACTGGCTGCCTGGCCCAACTTAGCAAACAGCTTATGAACCACAACCAGGCACCCTTCCAGCACAGATGAGTGATGGGACTGAGCAGAATGGGTTTAGCACCCAGTAATTGTTACTGTCCTTCAATCACAGTCAAGGAAGCCTTAGCCCCCACAAGGCAATAAAAGTTCTCATGAAGGACGAGCCACTTGTGGCTAGAGGTACCAGACAACATCTGCAGTACCTCTGCCACTCTTCCACAGGGAAACTATGTTACCTTGGCATAGTGCAGGTTTGTGTGTTGTGCCTTTCAGCTCCTGATTAACCCCCTTGAGAAAAGTACTAAATTGGGAGACACTCAAAGACTACCCAGCCTACATCAGTTGTAACAACACCTCCTTAATGTCATCAAATCCTCATTCTATCCACAGGAGTAGCTGCTGTGTGGTGAATTAGAGTCAGAGCTGCTGATGTCAAAGAAAACACAGGAACCAGGGAGCCAGAGAGGCAAAATGGCTGCTCAAACTAGCAAACATGGTGAGAACCAGGAGAAGATGACTCACAGCCAACTGGATAGGGCCACCTTGAAATGTTAAAACCCAACAGCCTGAGGAAAGCACAGCTAGGGATGCCAAACCTGGACACTTGCTACATTCACAGAACCTCTTTAGCTGCTCAAACGTCATGATAGTCACTATATGCCTATTTTCTTGTTCCATAAAAAATGACATCTCCACTAATTAGAGCTCCTGGAATTAATGAGGAAGATTTTACAAAACAATTTCAATTATTCAAATACTCATATAGAAATATTACAAGCAGAAAGTATGAAGCAAAATATATAGATATAAAACATTAAATCATACAACAAATTTTGTCTTAAAATGAAGAAAAACGAAACATTAACTCTGTGAGGGGGAAGTTACATTACAAGGCAAATCCAGCCACATATTAAGATTTTTGCACTAATTAAGAATGTTTAATGCAAAGGGTCTCCACACCCTCACAAAAGATCTGTGAAAGGAAACAAGATGGTTACAAAAACCGAACATAAGCCTCTACATGATTTTAAAAATTTATTTCATAACCACCATACCATGCTTTGCTCTGTACAACAGCACTTCACTGAATATTTTAGTCACAGTTTTTTGATATGATTAAACAAGTGGTTCTAAATCTGTTTCCCTTGCATTGAATGCAGGTTTAGTCATACAAAGCTTAGAAAAAGATGATCAACCAGTGGTAAAAATTTCGGATGAAGAGACAAGCACAAGAACACAATGAATTTACACCTTACATAGTGTTAATATATACATACTTTGCTGCTGCTTCCTTTCCACTATTTTTGCCACTTCCTTTGTCCCTGATGTGCTTAGTGTCCACATCGGATTCGCTGCTACTGGAATCTCCTTTGGTTTTCTTTTTTGTCTTCTTACTGTGGTGATGCTTTTTCTTTTTCTTTTTCCTTTTCTTACTTGTCTGTTTCAGACTGTCATCTGTATCACTCTCCTCTGACAACTCAGATCTTGAAGAAGTCCTGCTTGGAAAAAAGTATATACATTTTATATATATCTATACAGTTAAGCAGTAAAACTGTTAAGCAATACCACTGTAAGAAAGTTCAGAACATTATACTCTTTACCTTTATTCTCCCTGTATTTTTTTTTTAAAGGTAGCAGTAACATATAAAGCAAAAGTGATATAAATCTGCATTAAATCACAATTATATTTTTCAGCTGCTGGAATTACTGACAACCACTCTTCATGTTTTATGTCAAGGCATTTGGATGTGTGATCTGTACAAATATCCATCCGTTAACACTGACAAATTAAAGAAGATGACTGAGATGATAAAAATTTCTAACTTTACTAAACAACTTATGTCAAGCTAAAAGACTGAGAAATCTTTCACTGTGACCTGCAAAAGAAAAAAGTCTGATTTCTTTCCCAGTTTTTTAATGACTTATATAAGAAGTATCAAACCCACATTTTTAAAATCACTTCCAGATTAAAAAATCAAATCAACCAGTCGAGAAACAATTTTTGATGACTACTCAACTAATGTTGTCATATAATAAGTATAATATAATAAATAACACTGTGTACAACAGGCAACCAAGTTATTGAGAGATCACACAAAGGACATATAGGTTTGGTAAAACACATGTATATTACTGTACATATCACAAAATCTCCCACACCTAATAATCAATTTAATAAGAGAGGTCTTCTCTAACCCTGAATTAAAGCACAAGCTTTTTTTACACTTTTTTTTTTCTGCAATCTTTCAATGAAAGAAAGGAGTGACAACTTTCAGTGTTCCTAATATGTCAATAAAAGAAAATACTGTATTTCAGAAACAAGGCATCTCAAGCAACAACCCTGACACAATTATTTTAAGGACACTAAGGAAAAAGAAACCAAAGAACCATTAGCAGATCTTTAAAACAAACATGCACACTTCTGCAAACCAAACACAGCAAATCCTCTCAAAACCACCAACTAGGTTGGAGCAATTAGTTTTTATTGAACTGAGATAAAACCAATTCATTTTTATTAAATCAAGTACCCAAGTAACAGGCAAAAAGCCCCCAAACAACAAACACCCAAACATTTTTCTGCACACTATTTTTTGACAAAGCCCTTTTCAAAGATGAACTTAGTATGATGGGTTTATTACGTCATTCTATCTAATGGTAACTTGCAAAATCCTTAGCTTTGTGACACTGAAGTCCTAAAAAGATTTGAAGAAACATGGTAGAGTATATGACTGATAAACAAAACATTGATTGCATTTCAAACACACAACACATGTAAATACAAGACTAAGCACAGACAAAGATGTACTCAGCTGCGCTTGGTATTATAAAGATATTCTCTATCATGACCACCAACAATCATAGACAAGGGAGCTGTATCAAATTAAAAGTGACTAAGGTTTTGAACTTGACAACTACAACCTGACTGCATTCACTACTGAGTGCTAGTTACAGAGTAGATAAGCCAAGTATAGCAGCCAGTCCAGTGAACACATTAAAATCAGTTCTTCAGCAAACGTGGCTGCTTAAAAATAAAGCAAAAAATACAATCACCCACAGCTGACCACCATGTCCTACAGCCAGACTCCACTTGATATATGTAGTGTTTCTTTAGTTCACATCGGCAATTGTTTCTCGAAAAGTAAAAACCTCAACTGTGAAATGGCTGATTTCTCTGGTTTCCACAGAGAAATCATAAAGATGATGCTTAATCTTTACATCATTTCAAGGGTCACTTTAGACATTCAAAAGCTAATGAAGAATCATGATTGCTCAGTTCCCTCTCCATTCCAAAATAACAATCCTTTAAATGCAGCTCTGAGAAAAAGAAAATGGGAATGTAACTGCATACATACAATTTCTCATTATTTTAAGTTAAAAGACATGGAAGCATTATTCATTCTTTTACACATGACTCAGCTCAGGCATTTTTAAATACTGAACAGTAGAATGAAAAGCAGCTTTTAGCTTCTAAATTTCATCTCATATAACAAAAGATAAGCAGGACAAAAGAAAGAGGCTATTTCAAAAGTACACTCTACCTTATTAATGGTGACTTTTCAGGAATGGGATTGGCAATTTCTGTAGTGCGCTGGTGCAGTAATAGTGCATCTTCTGCAGAGAAGCTTGGGTTACTAAGCCAGTCTAACTCTGTAGGTAAAAAAAAGTGTGAGATCAATACAAATTAGCTTGATGTGCATTTTTAAGTTGGGGGTTAATCTAGTCAGCAGAGAGTTAAATTCACAGTAAATGTCACTAAGTCATGTGCAATAACTGAGCATATTGGAAAAGCCTCCATGGAATTTGCATTCAGCTCATAATGAAAGCAGATTCCATGTTTAATACACATCTCTATATATTAAAAAAGAATCTATCCAACATTCATTTTTATGATTTAAAAGTTCTAACTTTATATATTTATAGACTGTATAAATTTGTTGTATAAGATAATCCACTGTATCATAATATATTTACTAATATATATCAATGATACATTAATTTCTGTATACAATACAGAATAGAAACAGTTACATATTTAAAAAGTGAAATTAAGAAATTACAGAAAGGTATAATTAAACAAAAGGTATAGTTAGTGAATGCAATAAAGCTTATACAAACTAAGAAAAGTGTACTTTACTGAATTTGTGGAAAACATTCTTAACACAATTTTACTGACAGGCACATCCATTACTGATAAGAATACTCAAGTGTTTTACACATGGCCAAAACTGGCTTATCAGTTCTCTAACCACTGAAATATCATTAGACCTTTCAACAGTGTGAAAGAAAGCTATTTGATGCTAATTTGAATACACTAGTCAGTATTATGCATTCTGCATCTACATCTCTGCATTTCAGTCACCAGATAAGATCAGACACTGACAGGATCTGGAAGGGAAATTTTTTGTCATGATTTTACTGATATTAAAAGTTTTATTATGACTTTCACAGAGTTTTCATTTCTAGAAATCTTTTAAGCATGTGAAATTTCTCAGCTATTAAACAACAAATGTTATTTAGCACAAATACAGAACTTAACAGTAGCCCCTCCAGTGCCACATTGACAGAAATAACGTAAGGAACAAATTTGGTCTCCCTGCCTCTCCTCTATGCTCTTTACAATCACTTTTGCCCCAGTGTTCTTCCTGTCACACTCTTGTCTATGGGCTCTTGACTACACTGACCTCTACTCCTTAAACAGCATGAACTCATTGTCTGTCAAGCCATATATCCATCCTCTTTCTAAAGTGTTTCTTTCAGAAACAGAATTTTGGTATGAAAAGCTTTCTTCTGTCTCATGTCCCTGAGCTGTCATCCACAAAAGGATTTAAAGCAGAGTAGGCTGCAGAACAGTTTGTTAACCTAAAGTTAAACTCATCAAAAAATACGTAAAATAAAGCAAAGCTACACTTTGTGTTTCCCAGGAGCCCCATTACGAAAAGCCCCATAAGGAGTGGCCCCTCCCTGGCTCTTGAGCCTCCATCTCTGTGCATGGGACAAGCCACAATTCATGGCACTGTCAAGACCAAAACACACTTCCCATGACCAGCCCAATCAATATGCTGCAGAACACCACCATGCACCATTTCCCAGCCTGATCCTCTAGCTTGGCTCTACCTAAGCAGATAAGACCAAATTGCATCTTTATTGCATTGAAGAATCACTCCATGAGAATCAAGCCCTGTAGCAGAGTCAATACACCTCTGTGGCCACAGCAGGGAAGTTCAGAACTCTCCAAGTACAGTATTTAGAATTCGAAAGAATTTAATCAAACCGACCTAACACTTGGAAAGAAATGAGCAATTTTGGCCATTATGCAACACGCAAGTTCAAACCACTTGTAAATAATCAGTTTGCTGGATAAAAGCATTTCAAACATCACAATGCATTGAAAACTTTAAAACATTATCTCTTGACCTGTTAGTTTTTTTTCTTGTGGAATGTCTAAGAAGTTTACCATTTTTGCAGAGCAGATATAAAAGACCTGTTTTTCAATAATATGCATGTACTTGTTACACATTTGTGAGCACAACAGCAGCAGCAATCCAATGGCATTCTCTTTACACTTTCTCAAGCAAAAAAAGAAAAATTAAAACTTTACAGTGTATGTCTACAGAGACAATTTTTAAGAGTTACATGAAGCCTTTTGTTGCCTCTCAGGATCCCAAAAATCTGCTTTCAGCAAAATTCACTGCATCATCTGACCTACAGCATAGTTCAGACTGCAAATAATGCTGTGCATTATGCTACTAATGTCAGCAGGGTTACTTATTATCACTGTTCTCTTCATGGCTACAGATAAATTTGCAATTTATCTTCCACCAAACGCTAATTAAGCTTGACAACATAATTGTAATGAAGCATATACAAAATTGCAGCACTCTAGAGGCTGCTGCAACTCAGCAATTGGGAAGCTTAGGAAGTATAAGCACTGCTTCTGTGTCTGTTTCAGACAGCACTTTCACTTCAGAAATGGTTTAGGAAGGTTTTTACAAGTATGAGGCAGAGTGGTTGGCTGCATGAAATATGACCTATATATACATTATTACTTCACAGTAACTTTCACAAAACTTTCACAATAAAGCTATGAAACAATGCTAAATGTCTGCTAAAGGCACCTTAGTTTTATGTAACATTAAAATCAAAATACTCTGGGATCTCTGTATTATGATGCACTTTGGCTTTACATCAGGTCTGAGCAGAGAACCATCTATCAGAGAGAAGGTGCCTGTCAAGTTCTCAAGTTCTCACAAGTTGAATGTGTGAGATTTGATATAAACCACAAATGTAGTTCTGAGTTAATATGCAATTTTTACAACTTACATAAGAATGTTGTTGTCAACAATAAAGTACAGTATTTATTAAAACACAAACCAAACAAAATATGTTCCAGTTTTGTCTATAATTATCACACAAAAAGCTTCCAGTATGCCAAAGTTTAAGTCATAAGCAGTGCTAACAACTGAAATCTGGATCCAAAAGTCAGTCTTACATATTTTTCTGTATAATCTGATCTTCTAGACCGGTGGCCTGAAGTAACATAGGCTACCATAACAAACTTAAAGGCTAAATTCCTGAAGTTTTAAAATACAACCAAAGTCTTATTACCAGAGAATTTTACTGTATCTCTGCTTGGCAGACCAGCTCCTCTATTCCTAGAAGCTGTAGTTTGGGATCTTATTATGTCCACTACACCCTACACCAAGTGTCATTACCAGAAAGGGTCCTAAATGCAGCTAGACCGTCTCTGTCCTGGCAGAGTGAGTATCAATCACTGTTTTGCCACCAGGGGCAATGCAGAACTGGTTAGAATGGAAGAAGCTAATGCACCATACCGACTGGACAAAACACACAAGAAATTTAGCCTAGGTAAATAATTCNGCGAAGGCCGGGAACAGCGCCATGTCTCGGCCGCCGCCACCGCCCCCCGCCCGAGAGCCGGCAGCAAGATGGCGCCGCGGCGCCGAGCGCGCTGGGAGCGGTAGTTCTTCCGCCCGGCCCCAAGATGGCGGCTGGGAGAAGGAGCGCTCGGGGCCGGGGTCGCTGCTGGCGAGCGGCCCTTCTGTGGGGCTCCGCGTATCGTGAGCCCTCCGCCGCCCCACNAGGTATTTAGAGAATGGGCAGATTTAAGGATAGTAGAACCTGGCAAGCCGAAGTGAGGGTTAGTTCAAATCCTGTCCAGTAGAATTAACATAGTACCTACTTCACTGCTTGTCATTACACCAGAAACTGTTATTTATTTTAATATTATTATTTCTTTTATTAAAAGTATTGCTCGCTAGACATCAACTACAACAGTCAATGGGATACAATGAATCATAATCTCATTTGTAATCTTCCAAAAAAGTCCTTTACAACTATGATTTGGCTTAATGAGCAAGGAATTAAAAAACACTTTTCAAGATATCCAAAGCTAGGGGGGAAAAAAGGAAAAAAAATAACATAACAAAACCAACAACAAACCAAAAGCCCCCGTGCCTCCGGGGCCGATGGGCCCGAGCCCGGTGGCAGCACCGTCCCCGCTCCACGGCGGGCGAAGCACAGCCGGAGCGGGGCTGGTGGCGTGTGCCGAGGGCCGCTGGAAAGCTGTTAAGGGAAAGACGATTCTCCCAGGACGATTTACCTCTCGCGGAGCCCTCGGAGCTGCCGGCGGGGGGCTCCCCGGGCTGGGCGGCCCCGGCGAAGGCCGGGAACAGCGCCATGTCTCGGCCGCCGCCACCGCCCCCCGCCCGAGAGCCGGCAGCAAGATGGCGCCGCGGCGCCGAGCGCGCTGGGAGCGGTAGTTCTTCCGCCCGGCCTCAAGATGGCGGCTGGGGGAAGGAGAGCTCGGTGCCGGGGTCGCTGCTGGCGGGCGGCTTTCTGTGGGGCTCCGCGTATCGTGAGCCCTCCGCCGCCCCACTGCGGAAGTGGAGCAGCGAACTGCTGTGGGAAGAGGAGCGGTGCAGTTTCCAGAGCCAGCCCGTCCTTCCCACCACCCTCATCCCTCATGAAGAGCTCTGGGACGGACCACCCGAGCGGTGTCTCCAGAGACTGGAATGCTCATCTGTGTAAAAGATGATGCTGTAGGAGGACAGGCAGCCTTTCTGTTGGTAACCAGTGTATGCCTGGAGACCCGCGTACCCCGGCAGCCTGTCTCACACCGTCAGCCAGGGCACGGGGTACAAATAACCTCCTGCAGTCAGGCCTTCGTCAGCCTCCTGGCCGGGGAGTCACCCAGCATGTCTGATAGCATCCATGAGCCTGCCTTCCACAAAGGAACTGGAAAAATAATTTCTTAAGCTTTTACACTTTGTGTTTTCTTGGACAGGATGTTCTGCTTCCTAATTATGTATTGTCTGAAACAGTATTTCCTTTTTATTCTCTAGCCAATGCCTGATTTTTGCATTGTGAGGAAAAAATAAGCACCCTATTCACTTTTTCTGCAAAGTTTTATACCCTGTTAATAAATTCAGTATTCTCCTTCCCCGACTGAAAAGTTTGCCTTTTTTCTTTGTATGCTAAAGCCACTCCATAATAATCTCCTTGTTGAATTTCGTTGGGTGTTTGGGGTTTTTTTTAATTCTTACATTAATACTAATGCATGAGCAGAATTTCATGTAATGATCAAGGTGTTCAGTGAGTTTAGGGATCATATGGAATTATGATGACTGGTTTGTTTTGTGCTCCTTTTCCGATGCCTTTTGATCATTCTGTTTGGTTTTTGTCTTTTCCTGAGCTCCAGTATCTGTCAAGAGACCATTCGTGATTGGCAAAAGACAACAGGTAACTACTGTGTGGAGATGATAGGATTAGCTTCCCTATACACACTGCTTCACATCTACCAAATTGATTTTTTGGTAATTTTATAATTCATCTTTTAAATACTTCAGTGACTTTTCTCAGTCAGATTTTCAGTTGGTTGTTGTGAATATCTTTGCACACTTTGCCAATTCTATGGTCACTGCATTTGCAGCCTTTTTTTAGATATTGATGTCTTCATCCTTTGGAAAATTCTAAAACTATTTCTTAATCCTTGTTTTCTACCTTTAGTTTATTATTAGTCCATAAAATGCAGTTCAACAGGAGATAAGTATGAAAGTACAGAATGAAGAGGATTCAGAACAAAACAGTGATCATGGACACTGATAGTCTGGAAGTCATCAAACGAGTGGGGCCTGATTGCCAGCTTGGAAAGTTTGGCATTAGGTGTACACTCACCTACTGATATGAAGGCAAGTTTTTGTTCAGATATGTTGCCATCTATGAAGTTTTGTAGTAAAACATTAGAATGTAGAAAATGTAGTATGTAATATATAGAAATATATACCTACCTAGAACTGATACAGAAGATAGGGAAGAAAGCTAAAAGAAGCACCTTACCAATTTTGAAGAGGGAATTAAAAAATAATTACCTTGCCACATGCACTTTTTAGTCTTTTTCGTGAGAATAGAAAACATACGTAATTTTGCAAGCTGCAGTTGTCTTTCTGTCTGCCTGGCATAATTTCTCCAGGTAGTTTTAGAACTCGTAATCAGTATCAACCAAATTTAAAAGAGGGTTACAGGTTACTACTGCAAATCAAATAAAAACAGGTAGGAACTCAGAGCAGGATTTTGCACAGGAGCAAAACTCCAGTGTGCATGCAGTTCACACTGCAAAACTGACCTACTGAGAAAGTTGAGTCAGAACCCTCCTGTTCATGGAAATATTTGTTATCATCATATTTGGATAATTCCTTAAATATGTAAATGTGTTTATTCTGCATACTTCAGCAATGGGAAAACTACCATCTCACACTTTTTATGTAAATAACGAAATGTTTACATAATTCTCCTCTAGGAGAAGTTTCTTGAGTGATGGTGATGTTCACCAACGAGATTGAAAGGGTGACGACACCTTTGACCAATCTCTGGTCCTTCTGTACAGTTGTATATATATTGGAGTCAGATTTTAAAATAAAGAGAGCATTCTTGCTGACCTCGAACCTCGTCCTGCCTCGTCCTTTCTATCGCGACACTACCACCTATCTAAAGAAGAAGAATTATTTCCCTCCTCTCTTATGAGTGAGACTCAAAGCCCTTTCAAGCTTTTGATGCTCTAGTGCAAGATAAACTAAATAGATTTAATAAAAAAGCATTCAGTTTATTTGCTGAATGTCATTTTTTGCATTGTGTCTGAGCTGCTCACAGTGGCGGTAGCTAATGGCTTCTCAACAAAGAATACAGAAAATGTGCTTTTTGAGAGTAAAGCAAATGACCTAAGAGAGAGTTTAGAAGAATCCTAAGCACAGATTTATGCCTTTTCTCTGAAAGTTATACCAAATTGTGGCTAAAGAAAAGGGTACATTAACAAACAGTGTTATTGTTGCCATACATCTGTTACTGTGATAAAGAAAAACCTCAAACAAACAAACTAGCAATACTTAACACTACCACAAAATTGAAAGCAGTATCTTCCATTATCAGAAATGAAGTTAAACTAGAGTGCATGCTGCTTTTAGATTATTGCACAAGTTGATACTATTTAACATTAGTAAAGTTGGCTCTGCAGTAGAATCTCCTACTTTGACATTTCCTTGTATTATTGAGTGAGCAGTGCCCATGCTGATGAAATGTAGTTTTCTGCAATGTGTCCAATGTATTAAATAAATTGGTTGCCTCGATGCAGTTGAGCCACACTTTTCCTTAGGATTCACTAAAAAAGTCTGACCAAAGGACCTCTTGATGTCTAGAGTAAGGAAATACTCAGCAGTTTCTTCAGTTCTATCCTAAAAAAAGCAAACCATCAAGACTTTTACATTACAGACAAAATTACAGTAGCTGCATATAACATGAGTTCCTTGTTAAGAAGAAGGAATGAACTAACCAACTAGAGGAATTAACCCTTAAGAACACTCTGGTCTGCTTTTTACACTGTATCTATCTATTTAACATGTTAAAATCTGATATAATTAACTTTTTTTAAATTAATCAATTTTAAGGATTTTTCTTCTTTGATAAGGATTTTCTTTGTTGAAAAGCTTTACAATGAGTAATGTAGTGAAGTGCCTAAACAGATGTGAGAGTTATTGTTTACAGTAGATTTAGGATCTGAATTCTTTTGTATGTTTTGATAAAATCATAGCATTATATTTAGGGGCCAAAAAAAGCCCTCTCTTGAAGTCCATAACATTTTCCTTATTACAATGAAATTGTAGTGGATATTTGTGAATTTAACATTTGTGAAATGGGTGTCATGTGGAGCAGTAATTCCGATCCCCATTCTGGCCACAGAGCTAAAGGGACAGTTGGATACATTCACTTGTGCCATCTTTGGCTTGCCTGAACAACCCTAATGTGATGGACTGCAGGCTTTTGCTCCATCAGCCTTTGCAAACCTCACTGATGCACTGAGTGCTGCCAGCATCATGTGATGAAGCACTTGCATCATGATGAGCATACTTATGCAGCTTACTCCTATATGGCCTTCATATGATGCATTTAGCATGTTCCAGGAGTGAGAGGAACTGGGCAAATGGAAAAGAAGGGGGCTGTAGCTGTATCTTCCTGCAGGGGGACTTGTGGAGCACAAAAGGATTTCCAATACCACAGGTTCCTGTTCTGATGGCATGCCAAGTTTCCAGCCTTACTCTACATTTTCTCAGTCCTTCCTCAGGTTTCTTTCACTAAAAATCCTTTTGTCTATGCCAGCACTACTCAGATGTACTGAGATCTACTCAGTAATTTTACCAAAGGCTACTTTTTGTTGACACCTACTCAGCATGCAGAAACCTAGGAACTGTTTCAGCTCTGCCAGGTGCAATGCATAGCTGCTGGGCTGTAACCTCAGCACCATCCCATGGCCAGCCTTGCCAGGAGAACAGCACAGAAGAAATCATCTCTGCAGGACTATCGGATGTTTGGAACTTCAGCGGTGCTCCACCAGCTCTCCTCCCTGCTTGCTTCCTCTCCCAAGTAACCAGATTCATGCTGCTAGCATCAGGCATGGCATGGCTGGGGCATTTCACAGAGAAAAAGATGTAGAGCTCTCCGTCATCTCACACTTTGCCATTGTTTGAGAGAGGCAGCTCAAGAAGATGTCTTCTAAGAAAAAGTTCTTCTTAAATGGTATTCTTCCAGTCCTCAAAACTGACAGATCAAACCCAAACATTGTTGGATACTAAGGTATAATAATTTTGCATCTGTCTTTTAAAAAGGCTTCTCTTGTATATTTGAAGGGAAATAACTAATATTTAGCAACAAATTTCAATTACTAATGTTCTCTTCAGTTTTAATTATCTATATTACTTGTACAATAAGTATTCTAGGTGATGATATTGTATAATACTGCTATTACATTTAATGTATCATATTTTCTCCTCAAAGGACCTAATTTGCAGGTCAATATGTATATGCTTCTTAGAGTGTTTTATGGAGAGATTTTGAAAATTACATTTTAGAAATGCAATTCTACTGCCTTCTTCTTACAATGTAATAAACAATACCTGAATAAAATGTTAGCAGTTTAAATTATTAATAAAATAGGGCTATAAAATTACATGAGAAAGGTGCAAACATTTTTCCTTCAACAGATAAAATTACACAGAAAATAAACATGTACAAGTTGATTGATCCATTATTGCAATATTTTCACAAAGGCTGTCAGGCCATGCTTTAATAAATCTGGTGATTTATTTACTGATTCAAGTCCTATCTGTAAAATCTTCACTTGATGAAAAGCTTGCTGGGCTATCAAATGCTTGCTGGGTAGATCAGTTATTACAGGTATATTTGTGATGGACATATGTAATAAAGATAACTGGTTCAGTTGAGATGCACATTCTGATGTTACACTTCAAAAACTTAAAGGAGTTTTTTTACTTGATTTTTTCAGGCTGCATGGCAGTGCTGGCCTTGAACTTCAAATTGAAGCCATGGTCAGATTGATCCTGTAGGCAAGTTTGAAATATGTATACACTGTTCCATTATACAAAACAGAAACAGCAACAAAATTAATACGAAAAATCTGTATCAAAGCCATATGCTAGACAGGTCTATGATGTGTTTAGACATACACCTCAGACTTGTAAAGTATTTTAAGTTCTGCTATGTATTCATTTATGCATATGTGAATATAAGTCTGTATTTCTATATAGATTCCAAAAAAATAAGGGTCTTGATATTGTTCCCAGTACATTTCCTGTGAACAAAATACAGGAGAGGAAGGAGATATTTTGCAGACCTAAGCACAGCATTTTGTTTGCTAGAAAGGCCTGCTAGCGTTTTATACAAGCCTTCTCAGGGTGAAG
>VWYP01017410.1:156050-181971 GCA_013400435.1 Pycnonotus jocosus | reverse complement strand
CCGTCTGTGCACCTGACCGAGCCGTACCCCAAGACTGCGGCCGGTGTGCCTGAAGCTAGTCGGGGCTGCAGGGAGAGCGCACCGCGGCATTAAGAAATTCAGAATGATCAGACTTCCTGTACACATCCAGACCCATAACATTTTATCCAGTTTCTTTTTGCAGAGAAACAAGGCAAGGAATTGTGGTCCTCAAAAAAAAAAATGCAAACCAAATCAACCAACCAAACAAAAAGCCCCACCCCACACCCACCGTTATTTTTTGCCTATTTTTATATTTTGTATCCTGTAGTTCTGCCAACTTTCTTTTTAAAATACCACAGGAATTGATCCTCCTGTAAGAAAAATGAACTTGACATACTTCTTTTATTCTCAAATCAAAACAAGTGTTACATGTAATTTTGTCAGAAAACATAAAACTTACTGCATAATTTTGAGGTGACTTTATGGGTTCATTGTGCAGCCACAGGTGAAGCTTCCAGTTACTGTAATGTGGTGAGGTTTTTGGTGTCGGGAGCATAGGATCAGAGGTTAATTTGGAGGAGGAGTCATATTCCTAATGAACCTTCCAAAATGCAGCCTGCTTACATAGTCAGTACTTAAAAAATAAATAAGCTACACCAACAGTCAGGGTTTTCCATTTTCTATTGCATTTAACAGTTCTGTATTTTTCCTGGATTTAATGATTTCTTATGTAAAATCCATGCTAATTTCTCATTAGACTTTTCCCCAAAATAAAGCTGATCTTGCCATTAAACTAGTGATAAACCTAGTCTCTAAACTTTTGTGGACATATGTCTAGAAGGGATAGTTTAAGTCACTGAGTTCAGCCTTCTCTGCAGAAAACCTCACCACATAAGTGTGTTCATATATTCAATTTTAAAATTTGTTGGACTTTTTTACCCACCAGTCCTGTAGAGAGATGGGTCCAGAACCACAATGTTCCAATGCTTAGAAACATCCTGACTTCCTCTTTAATTACATTAATGTTTATATCCATCTGCTTCTGGGCCAGCAATTTCCTATGGCTTAAAATAGTTCTCTGCTTCATGAGGATGCTAACCTGGATGTAATCTATGCACAGACAGCAATCATATGCCACTCAGCTTTGCTGCCATTAAGCAATTTTAAATTTTTCATTGCTCAGTCTACTGAATTGTTTGCACTTTTCTCAGTTCATATTCTGAACTAGAATTGTGCACAGTATTCAAGACACAATGGTACTTCTCAGTCTCTACTGGAAATATTCTACAGCTCTGCATTTAACATTTAGTTGGCTGAATCATACTAGTGGCTCATGATGACCATAATTAATAATTATAATTGGCATTTCCAAACAACTTCTTCCCTTATATGAATTCCTCCCTATTACACCAGAAAATTTTGTTATTAAGCCCTAAGGACGTGGCCTTCTATTCTGTATTAAATTCAACTTTACTTCCGTAGATCACCTGTTTTATAGGAATGAAATTTTTGATATGACTCATTGTGAGCAAGGCCTCTGTTTTTGCCATCAGCAAGTGTAATTAGCACATTCTTATTTTTTGTGTCATTGCCTTTGTTAAATAATATTGGCCAAATGTCGGTATAAAGAGCCCTCACTGAATTCCCTCTTTGGTCTCATAATCCAGTTTCCAGCACAGACCTATTCTCTTCCTTCTTTTAACCACTTCTTTACATGTCTTGTGCTATTTTCCATTTCATCTAATAATCTCACAAGTGCAACATTGTCAAATGCTTTACTGAAATAAAAATTATTTGTACCTAAGAGGTTTCCATAATAAAAATTCTCCTGCTGTTAAAATACATTTATGGTGTATCTTTGGTAAACTTGAACTGCATTTTATCCCATCTTCCATTTATTTCCATACTGTTCATTAATTTCAAGCTTTATTTTAAAGCTTTGCGTGTCATTGTAGACTAACAGAATAACTGCAAATATAGCAAATGTTTATAAAATAGAAGTGAAGCTTGTTATATAGCACCATGTCAATACCCCAAGTGGATTAAAATCTCTACCATAAGACATAAAACTTAATTCCCTAGTTTTTTCACTAGTCAACAATGCTCCCCACCCCTTTGAACAAGTAGAGCTCTCCTAGTTTAGCTTCCATCCCACAGTTCTTTTCACTTTGTGTATATTCTGTTCAGGCCTTGCCTTTCCTTTCTACATCTTTGTCTGTCCTGAAAGCTGCAAAAATTACTCATAAGGCTGGGGCATGCAACTAGATTATACAAAACCTTTAGGGCTCCCCCTTCTTTTTGTGCTAGTCATGATGTGCTGCCTATATCGCTAAATAGTCTTTTACTTTTTGTTTCAGTCTTATGCAAGATCTAGCTCTGAGTTAGGTTTGACAAATCTTCCTGAGTCTGCACCTCCAAGACTCCAGATCATAGCTTTCTTGATTCATTCATTTCCCTTCTCCATTCTATACAGAGCTTTTCTTTATTTTTTTCTCTGACTGTGAAGGTGGTTAGTCATCCCTCTTTCATATTTGGAATGTAAATTCCAGACATTTTTTTGTATCTGTGTTAGATGAATTCCAGATCTCTGTCATGTCTGATTTATTACATCAGTTACTATGTCCAATTTACCACTATTTGTTCTTATAGTATTAAAAAAGCCTTCTAAAACTTTGTCAGAACAGTTTTGTTTACTCTTCCATTACATTCGGATTTTTCAGCCAGGTGGGAATGGAGAGAGGACTGTTCTGTTTTTATTTTAAACACAACCAGTTTTCTTCCCATCTTTCCTACCTACATTATTTAGTCTAAAATAGCATCAGTTTGTACCCAGTAAATAAATAAAAAAGCTTTTGTTGTCACTTGCACAAGCACCTGAGCTGTAGTGGCATTAGCAGCCCATGTTTTTCACTGTACAGCTGCATTTTTTAATCTCTCTTCAACCTTATCAGAAATATTCCTCATCCCCATGTTTTGCCAACAACTGAACTGAGATGCCTACAGATTTTCCTTTCTCTAATCTCCATTTGTGCTGCAAAATTACATTAATTCAGCTGCCAACGAGACTGGAAACTTTCCTCAGTTTTCTAGAAAATTTCAATTTGTAAATAATATCACACAGATATCTATTATTGGTATTGAAAAGTTTATTACCAGACTATTTTTATAACGCTTGAGTTATATGCAATGTCACCTTTCTGCAAGAATGCTGATTGCTGTCACTAGACAACTGATATGACAGGCATTGAAGCTAGTTGATAAATACACAGTTAAAGAAAATATACAGTATAATGATCCGAAATCCTGCTATCCTCAACTATTACATTGTTCTTCCAGCACAGTGAAGATAATTAAGCCTATAAAAAAACCAACCTAATATACCTAAATTATGGATGGCATCACTAAGTCATAATACTGTATTAACGGGGACTAATCAATTATATATTTATTAAAATTTAATCCTCTATCTCACTAGCAGTGAAAGTCCTATCATACAGAATGCAGTTATTCTGCTGATGTGCTGTTCCTTTCTACCCTAAAAGCATCAGTATGCTGCACAGCCTTGGAAAGAGGAGAATGCATAGGTAAGTACTCTTGGTAAGCTCTACAACAGTAATTGGAAATGTAATTTTCATGTAGAGAAGAAAGAACATTAATTTTATTTTTATGGTTGTTCCTCATAGAACCATAGGTATGTCCTCAAAGGTGTATTCTGTGCTTTTTTCATGCACTTCTTTTTCACCTTACCTGTCTCTTAGTGTTTTGCTACACCCATTAAATTGCATAAAAGCGGTTCTTTTGGCTCAGAAGGCTAGAACCAGTTGAACATTTATTAAATGTATTAGAAGGAAAAGTAAGGATGATGGCAATTCAAACCTAGTTCTTAGTGCAAGAATAAGAATAGCCTAAGACAAAATAATTTGAATACCCATACACCTGCATGAGCATAAGAGTTAAAATATTTACACAATTTTATGTTCTGTAGCTTATTCTATACACACATGCAGGAGTGGAGCAGTTTGAAATTTACAAATTCCTAAGAAAACTGAGTACTTAGAAAACCTGGTAGTCTGTATCACAAACATGATTATGCACAACTTTATCAATATGTTTGCAACCATCTTCATTCCAATGTGAGCAGGAGGTTGGACTAGAAGGTATTCTGAAGGCTGTTCCAAGCTGACTCAGGCTATGATCCTATATGAATTCTCTCTCTCTAGAATTCTCTCTCTTTACAACCAGTATTTACAACCTAGACATGCACAAAACCAGATGACAACCCTTTGTCAAAAAGCTCATAGCACATATCTGCCTCCCATACATATTTATTCCCTTTTTGGTGAAAAAAAACTACTCAGGATGATCATGACCACACATGACCATCTGCTCACAAATGGCATACATTGTTCCTTTTCTCCTTCCAGACACTCAGTATTGTATATCAATCATTTATCTCCCCATCTATTCCAAATACTCTTTCTACTCTTATTAAATGTTACTTTCTTAATTCCCCACAGATTCCTCATTATTTTCTCTCAGATCACAAAATTTGTTCAAAGCTGTTGGGCTTTCATGAACCCTGAGTTCATTTTTTCAGCTACAGCTATTATCTGAATTACTTTCTACCCATCTGGCTACATGAGGTTTTTTTGGACAGAGGAGTTCTCACCTATTTTCATGACTTCACTTTATTTATATGAAGTGTCATGTAAATATGGACAACTTTTAAGATGCTTCAGTGACAGTTTCTTATTCCATACACTTTGCTTTGAGCAACGATTCTTTTATACTCTTTTCATTATTATCCATGTTAGATATGAACTCTTCTTTCTATAATTTAGCCTAGCAATCAGGTTACCGTTCTGAATTAGAAATCACATATATATAAAACAATACAAAAAAATCCATATAGATGTAAATAGGAAGGCAGATAACAACTTACACAATTAATTAATGATGAAGAAATTATTGTTAGTGCTCATCAGTATATCCAGAACAAGTTAATTAAGGTATAGCTAATCATGGTAGACAATCTTGTGCTGAAAGCAATGTAATGCTGCAGCTGTATTTCCTAGGAATCACTACCATTGATTCCTGATATTTAGGGCTGCTCAAAGTCCTCAAATCCAAATAACACTGAAATGGCATTCTACCAACTCTGCTGTCGAAAGGGTATCAGTGAGTTTTAGAATGAAGTACTTCTGAGCTAAGCACATTGCTGTTTTAATGAAGAAAGTACACCATATGCTTAAATCAATAACTCCTGGCACCTTCACACTGAAAGGGGAAGCTGCACTCCACCCCAAACTATGTTACGGCCTTTGGCAGAAGCACACGGTAGCCTCATATGAACTGCGGAATCTCTAAACACTGTCAGAGCTGCCTTCATTTAGGAAGAGCTACATAAAGCAGGCTCTGCTAGGTTCATCCAAGTTCATTTATAGAACACTGCACCTTCAGTTTGTGAGTTGGTATCCCATATTTGTTAGCAAAAAGCCAGGAACACTATACTAGAAAGGAAAGAGACTCCAATGTTGACATTATAGAAGTTCTTGAACAGGCATAATCGTTAATGGAGGCCCTATACTAGAGTACCACTACAGAAATATGAACCCTGAAGACTTTAAGACTTTGGCTGTAAAATGTCCTATTTTAAAATGCTGAGATCAGGGTTCTTCTTTGGCTGCTAGAAGTAATTACTTTTTATTGCTATTCAGTAAATAACTATTTCAAAAAGGTAAATTACTAGGACTAGCAGTCACAGACAAGCCCAGAGAGAAGGACATTCAGATAATCAACACAGTGAGTTAGTGAGTTGTCAGAAACTTAGATGAGGAGAAGTGCTTGGAGAGACTAAGGAGGAAAGGCGGGGAGGGAGGAAAGCAGTAAGAAAGACCAGCATTAGAAAATGCCAGTAATGTCAATTAATAGCTGTAGCCAGAGTTTTCTGATGATAGACTTTGTTCTTCTCAAGTCAAAAGAAATAGAGTATTTTCATGTCTTTTTCCCTGTTGTTCAGGGATCTTCCTTGGGGTTGCCAGCTGTGTTTTGATAGTCAGATTCGGTGGGAGATTTCTCCAGCAGCAGGTTCTGACATCTTTTTTTTTTTCCTGTCAAGGAAGGAGCTTGACAGTCATCGGTTCTGTTGCTTGTCAAAAGGGAATCTATTTGCTCCTTGTAAAAGTCCTGCTCTGCATTTATTACCTTTGGATTTCTTTTCAATTACGTTTTCTGCACACAAGAACTCTCAGCCTGTCAACAAAAAAACAGTTAGACCCATCAAATGGCACTCCTAGAAGGGATTTCTGAAGCCTGATGATCATCAGTCTCCCTCCACCCTGCACATTTCTCCCCCGCCCGCCCCCACAAGCGGGGTGGCACGACAGAGGCAGCTCCAAGGACGTAATTTATTTCTCTGCAATGTCTGGCCCTGCCACTGTGGGGCAGAGGGCCCCTGCAACAACTTTATTTGTAGCTTTCACTGAAGTTGATGACAAAAATGACTGGCAAACCTGAGGCTCTATTGCTTCTCATTCCCAACAAGCCATGAAGTGCACAGTGGTACATGGCTCAATGAAGCAATCGAGTTTTTTAGAGTATTGTGTGTGATTTGTAATTCTGTAACCCTGCAGTTTTCTAAGCGGTGGTTCAGTACTAAAATGAAGATAATATCTTTTTCATCTGCAGAAATAAAATAATTCTATTTATTGATGCCATTCATAAATTATTTTATTTCCAAGGGAGAAAATGCCTTCTCTCAAATCTCCAACTACCTACCATAATTTTTCTTTATTATTATTATTATTATTTCACCTTCTCAAAACATGCTTGGTGATCATGAAAGCATTGTTTTATTTGAGATTACTCCTAATTTACAATGCATAGTTAATAAAATTAACGAAATGACAGAAATACAGCTGAACTGTGGCTACTGTTTCATGATAAAAAATGGCAGTAGTAGCTTAAAACCTTAATACCCCTGTGCCCCTCAGCTGTGCCAACAAAATTGCTAGCAGGGCTTCTTCACTAAGGTTCATTAAAAAGTTGTCAGCACTAAGTCAAGGAACTGACTGGAGTTAAAAAGGAATTATTGATTGCGATAATCACTAGCACATTCAGTTGCTAGCAGAGCTGAATGGCTGGCATGCCACAGGCAGAAGAGGGCACAGAAGCAGGGAAGCAGGAATACCTCATGCTGATAGTGGTGCCTGGACAGCAGCAAAGTAACAGCCTGTGCAAGATCAAAAATGAGAGTAGGATTGTAACACCCATTGAGCCAATTCTTAATTATCTATGATTAGATTATTTTCATTGCAGATTATCTGTGCCACAAATGTAAAAGCAACTACCCTGCCTCCAGCATAGGTATTAGCTGAAGCCCATGGCTGTACAAACATCTCTGGCAAGACTGTGCCTGGCTTGGAAACAATACATGCACCTTCCCACAGAGCCAGAGATCATAAATTCTGTCAAACCAAAGTGGCCTCTGTAAAAAAACAGCTGAAGCTTTTCCTCACTGTGTTCCCAGAAGCAGGAGTGACAGACAGCATGCTGCAGTCACACCACATTGCTTCCCCTCAGGAACAGCTCAAACCTAGCTGGGCTGCAGGCCAGCTGTAGGCGCCTTCATGTGGAAATGATCCCCAGCAGGCAGGATTATGGGAGGCCTTTTAGGTCAGGTGAATACGATACACATGCACGGATCCGCTTTGGATATCTGACCCAACAAACTCTCCTACAGGCAACTGGGGAGACAGCATTGAAATATCAACAGCCAGAATCCTGGCCAGTTTCTGCAGTAAAGTGTGGGAGCAGAATGGAAAGGCCAAAATGTCATAGGTGACACCACCAGTGAGGCATTTACACTATAAAGTACTACTTGCGAAAGAAAAATGGGAAACATTACAATTAGGAGGAGTAGGGTGTTGAGAAGCATTCCATCTTTGGGTCAGCTCCAGCCCAATTGTGCTGCATGACCCTGAGGATTCAGCTGAAGCTATAAGGTAATTCTTTCTTGGTTGTTTGTTAAGGTGCTAACACTGTTTACAAACACAGTTGTTTCTTACAAACTATGATCACCTCTCAGTGTGGAAGTGTCGCACCTCTTTTGGGGGTGCAGCACTTGTTTTTTGGAGTTAGGCTGCACCCCCAAAAGAGGTGCGACATGGAAGTACGTTTTAATTCTGGACAGAATTTTTGTAGCTGATTATTCTGGTTTATTTGTATTGCACCATAAATATGCTTACCATTTTGGATTATTTTGAAAACCATCATTTGCCACAGAAAAGCAAGCCAACTTATAAGTGAGCACAAGTAATTTTACTTTAACGTAATCACTATGGCAATTTGCCTTTAAGGGGTGATCAAAAATTCACACCTAATTATTTGCATATATTCAGATAAGGTGCACAACTTCATAAAAACAAGTTAGCTTCAGGACTTGCAGTTCTGTGTGTCTTGCTTGCCCTGTATAAGCAATACCAAAGCCAAACAAGCTGTTAGCCTGTTCTTGTGTTGCAATCTTGTAGATTATATTCTCTAGAAGTGACAATTCCTTTTAGCCCCAAGAGCTGTTTAGATTTCCACATCTTTAAGGGTTTTTCCATTAGGAAAAGAAATTGATGAAATCTGCTATGATCCTTGGGGTTTTTAGGAATAATGGGCATTACAACTTGATTTATGGAGCACAAAGAAATTTACATGACTAGGAACAATTTATTTGCCTGTAGTTGCCAGACTTTTTGTAGGTAGCTGTATTCTAAAAATCTTCCGTCCAGCATTTCTGATGCCACACAGACAGAATTAGAGCTGCTTCCCAGTGACTTCCTCAGTTCTGAAATTATTTCTAAATCCTCAGAAAATCAGCTGAACTTTTTGACCCTCCTATTGTCTGAAGCTACACAGGACTCAGGGTGAGCCCAATGTTTTCTACTGCCCACTATGTAAACCAAATTGTTGCTTGTGGTCTCTGAATGGA
The DNA here is from genome assembly GCA_013400435.1 of Pycnonotus jocosus. Taxonomy (NCBI): domain Eukaryota; kingdom Metazoa; phylum Chordata; class Aves; order Passeriformes; family Pycnonotidae; genus Pycnonotus; species Pycnonotus jocosus. The sequence goes on along the minus strand of VWYP01017410.1, from coordinate 173,033 downwards.
AAGTGGCTCTTATGACCCCCACTTTGAACAAAACGGTTGAACCATCCAAAGCCCAACACAGTTAGCATGCTCTTCAGAATTCATTTTTTCATATTGTCAAGCAGATCTCTTTGGAACTGTACAGAATCTCTTAGCTTAGCCAGATAGCACAGGCAATCCCATGTGGCCATCCACTGAAGCCAAGAGAATTACTGCAGGAATGGATCTGGCAGTACAGCATGTTGAACTGAGTTCCCTTAAGCAAGAAATCAGCACAAATGTACAAATCCAACTGTGTCTGAGGGTTCTGTTTCACAGCCATCTGTACAGGCTTCTATTGTTAAACAGAAGTAAACCAAATGCTACACTAAGAAAACCAACAAATGATACTCATTGATTTACACATGAAGGTTAAAAAATACACATAATTATGAAAGTTGAAAATAACATAATAAAGCTGGTTTGAACTATTACAAAACCCAGAAAACATTATGTTTCGGAAACACACTAAGCATCCACCCTAAGACACATTGATACTGCAAATTAACACCAGAATCCCAATATGATATCTTAAAATAATCTGATCTAAAAGGTACAGCCAGCTGAAGGCAGTTTGCTGTATGTCAGACAAAACAAAAGAGCTGAAATGTTTCCTCCTTTGTCATGGTACATAAAATCTTGCATCATTTTTGTAGAAGAAAGAATGCACTTGATTACTCTTTGCCAAATCAATAAGTAATTGCATGGTGAAACATATTGCTACAGAAATCCACCAAGGTCAAGAACTGAGTAAATTCTAAAAATGTACACGAATACCAAACTACCTGGAGCTGCGATTGTTTACCATAATTCTGGAACCTTTTTAACGAGTCATACTTCAAAGTTAAGAAAATCTTTTACTGTTAAAGTTTAAAATACAATTCTTCATGGGGAGGGACTGATTTCTCTTGCCAGCAGCAAGTACTTCATTCAATGACCTCATCTTGCCATAGATGTAGAAAGATACTGACCCAGTCTGATCTCCAGTCTGATGCAGAATAGTATTCTCTGCACAGCAACCTCAGAACTTCTTGTGATTTCCCTGGTGCTTTGGAGCTGAAAAAGCAGAGTGGACGCCAATTTCAGGGGGGATTTTTTGCCATTTTGCTTTATCACTAACAACCAGTTTAGGAATAAGGCACATAATTAATGATGCTAATTTATAGATTTTTTTTTCTCAACATAGTAACTCAACTATGTTTTAATCTCTGCAGTTAGATTTTTTTTTTTAAAGCAGCTCTGCACAAAAACTTGATCCATCTTCTGCTCTCACTTGTATCTGGGGTCAGCTTCTGACCACTTTAAGCAGAGAAACACAGTGAGCATTTAAGCACTAAAGTGGTCTCTGATTCAGACAAGATCGATAATCCCATTAATTAACAATATTATTTTGCCTTTTTAACATTCTTTTAATTGCAAAAAAGGCCACAAATAGAATATACATGAGCTGTGGAGCAACTGCCACTGCAGAAGTTGTTCCAAGCAGTCACTAACTATTCATACTGGGAAGTCTTCCTGTATCTCCAGTATGCTTTGGCACAAAGCAGTTTCTCTGCAACCTGGAAGCTCCTCCACCCCTGGAGTTGTGTACGAGCAGCAGCTAAGACCAGCCAGCTGATGGGCAGTGTTTTGCTGCTGTCCAGGTCAGCAGTTCTTGCCTCTGTACCATCATGGCTCTCACTGTAGAAACCTAGCCAAGAGCCAGCTTTTCCAAGACTCTGGGACCAAGACAAGTTTGGAAATATAACATGGGTTGAGTGTAGGCACATGAGAAAATGAAACCAGCTTCTTCTGGAGATGAGGGAAGCAAGTTAAAGCTTGGGACCTCAGGATATGATGCATGGACACAGGTACAGAAGTGGCATAAGAGGGCTGGTGTGGAAAGCATGTATCTTCCTGCACATCCAGCACATCAGTCTGGGGACAAAAGTTTGATGCTTCCAGTTGCACTAAATGCTTGCCCCTATCCCATGGATCAATCCAGAGAGCCCCTGCTCTGTATCAGTCTGTTTTGTTGTCATGGAATGTATGCTAGGATGGATAACAAACAAAGTTTACATCCAGGAAGTCAATCGCATGCTGAGACTGATCAAACCAGCACAACAATTAAAGAAGGCTCAGAGCCATAACCCCCTGCCATAAAACCTGTGATAGAATTAAGTCAAACAATTGGAGCAACAGGGTACTATAAAAAAAGCTCACTGTATAACAGCTCAGTTTTAAGAAACCGGATAGGAAATGGCACACAACTATTGACTGTAGGGCTTTCCATAAAGCAACTGGCTCTTTAACAGCCCCTGGTTCCCAGCACAGTAAATGCTCTTCTGTGCGTGGGTGTGTCAGCTACACAAGAAATGGTCTTTATGATCCTGATACAAGAGCAAGAGAAAACACAGTTTGCATCTACTCGAGGTGGAAGACAATGTACCTTTTATCACATACCCCAAGATTTTAACCATGGCCCCATCTCTCTCTGTGCCATGTTAGCTAAACAGCTGGAATCAATGATCCTGACACCAAAGTAACAATTTTACAGTATACAGATCATACTCTAACAGGAGTACATGAGGAAATGGTTCATTAAAGTACAAATGCTATCATCCAGCATTCACTGGAATTAAATATTAGTGTTCCCTCAAGTATTTTCTGGAATTAAATAGTAATGTTTTGACTTTACATGGCAGGGACCAAGTCAAGAAGTTGCAGTTTTAGGTACATGATAGCCGGGAGGACACAAAACTGTCCCAGAATCTGTATTAATAGAGATATAAAATGTTTAAGTACCTTCTGAAAAAGGCTAGTTAGTGGGTACCAGAATGGCTAAGATACATAGGGAGTTACAATTTATTTCAACAGGATGCAAGGAGAGGATTGCCTGTGGCAAAAGTGCTGGCAATACATATAGTAAATACATATATTCTTGGGTTTGGTGGTGTTGGGGGGTTTTTGGCAGGATTTTGTTTGTTTGCTTGTTTGTTTGGGGGTTTTTTTTGGTGTGGTGGTTTGGGTTTTGGGTGGTTTTTTAATGTTTTTTTTGGGGGGGGCGTTGGTTTGTTTGTTTGGGGTTTTTTTTAATCAGACAGTACCTGCTAAAAGAACAACAGGCTGCCAATCACAAGGAAGGTAAACTACTCTGAGAAACTCTGCAAGTAGATTATATTGGTCCTTCCTGAAGGCTGGAAATACATTTTCACAGATTAGCTCTGGGTCAAAAACTGATAGTAGGTGACAATGTTACAGTAATCCTGAAGTCTAAAGTTAAGATGACTTTAGCCATATGTAATACTGGATGGGAAATTTAAAATTATTTTATCAATAAAATGAAGTGGGTACTACAGACATATAAGACAACCAATCACACTTATAAGGGCTCCTAAGAATTACGATCAAATTGAAAGCAATGAGAACAACATGATAATATTCAGCAACTTTTCTATAAACACTGCTAATAATCAATAGAAAGTCAATGCAAATGGACAAAAAGATACCACTTGTTCCTGATTCTGTGTCTTATATGCAATTAGAATTGCTTATACAACAACCAAAACAACCTCTTAATAAAGGTACTCCTTTATTTAATGCAACTGCATGGTGGATGAGAGTCCATGATTATGGCTCCAAAATTAATGAGATTAACATAAAATTGAACTTAGCCAACTGGTGCATGGAACAAGACTTGTGCTGAATACAGCATCTTTCTCTATGATGGCTACAAAAACCATACACCTATAGGATAGAGAAATAAAAGAGGTACCATGCAAACTTTGCTGGGTGGAATCGGTGTAGAACCACGAACATTGAATTCATTTAATACAGAAACTCTAGCAAATAAATTCTCAATATTGTAAGAATTGAAAGTTGTGGTAACCAGAAGAACTGCAAGCTGGCTACTGACAGCTTTACAAACTTCCATACAAGACTGGCAAGGTATCTGGCACCTTTAGTGACACACTAATCTATCACTGTGGTGCCCACTACTAACCTCTGAAACCACACCACAAGAAGCCACCATATATCAGGTTACTCATATTTGGATAGCCATTGAAAATAGTCAAAGACAAATCTTAGAAACTATATTCCTAACTTGGTAAGAGGCAAATTCAATGGAGGATGGCTTAAAACTATTTAATATAATATTGAGGGTTGTATAATGCAGCTACAAAGGAGTTAACATTGCAGTTGTTAGGAATTTGTCAGATGAGTGCCACTCACATAAAAATCATACCCTTATGCCAATTTGCTGTCATTCCTAAAGTCTTTCATAAAAATATGTGGATACCTATAGTAGCAGGAGATTGTTTGCATTGGAATACAATGAACCTAGCAAACACTATCACTTAGCAAACACTGGCTATCATGCTGAGGATGCACCTGCCTGACCACACCTCGAGCTCAGAATTACGTAGTGTGAAATAATCCTCTGGTATCTGCATCTGGCAGCAGGTCTCCAGTGAGACATATATATGGCAAGGGGTTTGAATGTGTGTCTGTATCCACCTTCAACACTATCCACTTCAAAATTAATGTAAATTCTGGACATGAAAAAATTTGCTGCTATCATATAACATACATGGTTAACAGAGTGGTGGTTACAAGTTATCTTGTTGACTGGAAAAGAAAAAAAAAATCTTATTTTGTATGTTTAAAACACAGTAACATGTGGTATGACCTTTGAGACACAAGATAACTTCCTCAAACAAAATGCCAAGGCTACCTAACATCTGTTTGGAACCAGAAAACTTTAAGATGAAAGACAAATAAAAATTGATATATGACAATAATGAACTGATTCAAGTAATTCAGCAAATACAGTGAAAACCAATTATGCTAAGACTTCTTTGTAAGCAGTACTTCATATCATCAAACTGAGTTGACAGTAATCTAAATGGCAGTTTGTGCTTAGTGTCTTTTTCCAGAAGGAGTATCAGGGTAGATAATGGATATTTGCAAATGACACTAAAGGGAGAAAGTATAATGTAGAGTATTTTCTAGTACAGGTACAATTGGGAAAAATCAGGCATCCTCCTACGTGTTTAGATTCCAAGCACTACTAGATTTTCCAGCAGCTGGTAAAACTCCGCAAAACTTCACCGAATGCTGGACAATTTGCTTATCTTAAGTGTTCCACTATAGTATCTCACTGTATTGCAACCACTTAGATCAACCTAACTCACCTCAAGCTTTTCAAAAGCAAAGTAATAAGGTCTTCCTGAAGAATCCCTTTCACCTAAAAATAAATTTTGCACCAGTTAAAGAGAAAACAATGTATAATAATACTTGATGTACTAATTATAACCTTCTTGTGCTCTTGCGCATTTGTTCTTGGCTGACCCAAAAGTCACTTATCAAGTTTATCTGACATCAGCTTTTATAAAAACAGAAAATAAAGACAAACAAGCATCATTTTAGCTGTGCCAAAATTTAATCACTTGGGCTGAAAACTGCCATGATGATTGTCTGCTTTGGCCTGTACAAACTTAATTCAAAACTGTTCATATTATACTCTAATAATAAAAGCTAGCCCATAGAGGAATTAATAATTTCATCTTTTGAACAAGACTTGACTAGCTTGCAGCAAATACAGATCAGTCACACTACAAACAAACAGGCTAAAGCAAAATTCTGAACAGCCACTCACAAAATAGCACCATTTAACCTGAATGCTGAATTAGATAGATCAGACAGAGCACCCCTAAAAAATTGCATATGATTATGTTATTCCAGACTGTCATATAATGTAAACAACCAACTTTAACTTCAACACTTCTCAGCTTTTATGTGCTTGACCTTGCAGTGTAATACCTTTATTTGATTGTGTTTACACATGTACACCTGCATGCACACATAAATCCCACAAATATACAAATCGAATAGAAAGAGTGCATCCAAATGGTGTGAATTTTAGAAGAAAGCACACATTACCTGTAAAGGAAAAATTCAAACTATTCACCTAATATGAGCATGTAGCTCCACATTCTGTTATTTGGCAGTACCATTCAGGCTCCATAAGATGGCAGACCTGCATACATTTAACAGATGTTGTAACGACATTGCTGTAAATACACTGTTTTTTAAATAGCTGCTTTAAATTGATGGGGCATGTTTTCACTCAGAATGTTTAGAATGGGATATATTTAGAACTGTAATGAACTCTGCTTACTGCTCCATATTGCCTTTGCCATACACTCTGATGGCTTTGGATGCAGCCTACCTAAAGCACCCATAAAAAAATTAAAATGTAGCATCATCACTCAGAGCTGATTGATTTGCATTTACCATGACTTGATCAATGTAGTTCTTTCTAATAAACACGTAATTGGTTTTTATTCCCATTGATTCATCCTAGAACTTTTGGTCATTGTAAGCTAACTCTAAGAATATATTGCTCCCCAGAACACACTGAAGCCCTTGAGGTTATCTTTTAAATAGTCTGCTTTACAGGAGACTGTTTGGGGCAACAATTACTTACTTGTTAACCCTGAAATTGGCATATTTATTTCCCATTGAATGATGGGATGATGTCACTTCTAAAAGCTTTTTTCAGGTTCTCTGACAATAATGTATCTCTATTATTTGTACAGTCATTATAGTATTATTATAGTAAATTAATATAACAAATTTGTTTCATGAGTCATATTTGATTGTTCTGGAAAACACTCCAGAACAACGTGATGCCTTTAGCAATGCTTTATACCAATTTCCTTTCCATTTGTTAAGATGTGGTTTAGAACTAAGATGTTCAAACATGAATTCTTCAAAAACATTATCATACTTTAAATGACCAGGTAAGAAACAGAACGAGTTTGCCACCTCACTTTTATGTTTCACTTAGCAAACTTGGACTCATAAACATTATAATTACACAGGCATATAATTTTCCCATAAAGGTTTCATTGCACTTGTTCCACTTGGCTAGGATTACAAGGAAAAGTGGTTAGATTGTTTTTAATATTTTGAAAGAGTTCTTTGGAAAAAAGACAGTAAGAAGTGTTCAAGCCAGCAGGAAAGCAGTTTGTACTAGCAAGGCTCTATGGAAAAAGGAAATCACGGTAATTTTAAATTAAAAACTGATCTACTTCCAGGTAACCAAACGGAACAAAGAAAACAATTTACTAAATTTAACTAGGAATTTAACTAAAAATCTCTACACTTGCACATCAAGTATGTTATTCTGTAACTGTAGTTAGGGAGAAAACTTTCACTAGAGTGAAAAAATTGGGCTTATGGTCATATGCAAATTTGTAATTTTTTCATATGTAAACATGCTCTTTAATAATTGCTTAGCAGCAAAACCTTATTTGAAACACTGCTCCCTGACACATTCACAGGCTTCTTGCTGACTCACTCTTCAAGAATGTGATTTTGAAAAAGAGCAATGAAAACACTCCAGTAACAGAAATACCAAAGAATTTAGATAATGAGTGTCTGTAACCCACTTCTACCTTTAGACACTTACTGTATCAAGCTTCACAGATGTGCCAGGAAGTTTTTGCTGTTTTGAAACCCCTATCATTTTAAAAGCAGCCCTGTAAGCTTCTTACTGGTGCAGAGATGACTTTCTTTGCTTCTGGTTTATCTATGCTTATTTCAATTAGAGACATACAAAAACCCCCACACAAGTGGTTATGGTATCTCTGCACTCCTTATGCAACAGGGCTCTAATGTGTTTTGGCCAGGCCCAAGGGGGCTACCAGCCCCACATGGATGCAGACCAACCTCGCGTGCCTCGGCACGGCTTCGCAGTTCGGGGCTAATTTTGCAGAAGCATCTCTTTTGTGTTCAAAGATTTTGCAGCGTTTCAGCAAGATATTTCAGCGATCAGTCATCACTCTGCCGTGCATATCCTCCCCCAGCTGCCACTCAAGCTGTCACTTGGAGCAGCAGGCCAAGAGACGCTTCTCGGGCAGTGGAAGGACAGCATAGGCAGGATTGTTCTGCCACATTCTGCACCTCTGGCACCCTGTGTTGTGGAAATGGGTTGAGAAAAGAGGCTTTGACTTTCTGTTGCTTTCTTACGTAGAAACCCTGCTTTAAAGAGGTCACTGACTGAGGAACAGCTTCTTCCTGCCGGCTCTGGCTCATGAGCCAAGCAATTGCTATTGCTGCAAGTTGTAGCGGCACGAAGAGGCGGGAAATCTTCCGCTGGGACTGCTGATGCAGCCGGGAAGGGCCGAGAGCGCGCGGAGCTAGCCAGTGCTGCGGACAGCGCCTGCTGCAGGCGGCCGCTCCCGGCGGGGCCGCGGCCGCCCCCCGGCAGCGCTCTGGCACGCGCACCCCAGCATCCTCGCTTGACGCATTGCAGGTACCGCGCGACCAATCAGAGGCCTTGACTCTTACCAGATAACCATTGCGGAGTCCCGTTAGCCAATCAGGCGCTCCTTGACAAAGTGCTGCTTTTGCACCGCTTCCGTCGGGTGCCGCCGTGCCAGGCGGAGGTAACCTTCCGCGAGAGCATATAGGTCCCGGCGCCGGCCAGCGGCTCGCTGGTGGGACCTGCCCGCCGAGGGGCGGAGGGAGCCGGGAGGGAGCCGGGTCGGAGCGGCCGCCCCAGCGCTGCCTCCACCTCGCTGGCGCTGCAGGAGCTGGCAGCGCGCAGGGGCTAGCCGCCATCCCCCGGGCAGCGAACGGCCGCCGAGTCCGGCACAGAGCCCTCCCGCTGCGGCCCCGTTGCCTGCGGGAAAGTGGGGCGGGGAGAAGCAGGGTCCCTCGGGAGGCCACAGACGGCTCTGGGATAGCGAAGCGGTTTGTGCTGTGTCGCCCTCGCTGGTGCGTGTAACGTTAGTCGCCATCGGCAGTTCCTCAGTGGAGAGGGGGAGAATCACCAGCGCCGAGCCGAGCCAAAGCTTCGGTTCAGCCGCATCCCAGAGTGCCTCCAGAGGAGCTGCAGAGCTGCCTATGCCAAGCTGGCAAAGCGCATTTGCGAGAGGCACAGCTGAGAACCCTGCAGTGGCTCTCGGTAGATTGCGGATGCCGCCACGGCTCCTTTGGGAGCGCCGATAGGAGCCGCAGTGCTGAGCGGCTCCGGGGAGGGGTGCCAGGTGCCGGGCATGAGGGAAGCCCGATGTCTCACCAAATAGCTTGGATCCTCTGTGGCAAGCTGAAGTCCCCAGCATACGGATAGCTATTCCTCTATATGCTTCCAAACACCTATCATAGGTGTACCTGCTTAAAAATCCACCTCCTTCCTCATACCCGCTGACCCCTCAAGTGCAAGTTCAGGTGTAGCTGTGTTTTCATGCCGACACAATTCTGCCATGCGAGATCGCTCTCTAAAGGATGCTCCCTGGCCCCACTAGTGGCTGAGGGTTTGCTGCAAGGATCTCAGGACTGACAAAATTCTAGCCATAACATTTTTTTCAAGAATTAAGCTAGATGTCTATTTGGCAGCCATGGACCCATCACAGAACAGAGTTCATTTTTTTTGCACAAGCTTGTGGGCCATCAGTGCATTCTAAGAGAACAAGAGGAGACAAACTAAAGAAAGACGTGGGAGGAGGAGTAGGAAGATACCTATGTTTGAGTGATTTAACCTCATAATATTAACTAAATAGCCTATTTTGAGTCTTTTGCTTTTTGCTTATTTAATGCTGAATATCTTGTTTCAGTTATATTTTAGTTGAGTGGATTGGTGCTCCGTAAGCCCCTAAAATAGAATATGGAGATAGAGACAGCAGAAGCAGAATGGTTGCCAAAGTGAAATGATCTGGAGTGCTGAGCACTGCATCAGCCCACACACAGGCCCACCCCGAGGATAGTGATGCGGAGAAGTCTTAGATGGTGCTCCCTGCTTGGAAAAATGATGTCAGTATTGGCAGACCCGAAACTAAACCAAAGGCTAACCAAAATAAAGTCATTAAATGTACTTCCCTTTTATATAGCATAAAACCCCCCCATTCTCGGTGCAGTGCACCTTTGTGTTAGGCTTGTGCTCTTTAACAGCGCTGCTGACAGCTTCACAGCCAGCACATAACAGTGCACTTACTAAATATAAGTACTTCATTAGCATCTAGAATACTTCTGCCACCACAAAAATAACAACAAACAGCCATACTGTGGGGAAGGTCAATGCTGCTTGCCAGGAAAGGTGTGCACAAAGCGCAACAGTCTGCCTGGGACAGACTGGATTTTAGGCATATTTTTTATTTCACAGAAGCTGATAGCCTCAGAATAAAGCAGACAGAACAGAGGTTTAATTAGGGAGCTGATGTGAGCTGTACCCTCACAAAAATGTGGGAAGAATATGAAGCCCCATGGGACAGCTCTACTTTTTCAGTTTACAAAAAAAGATGGTTCTTCTTGGTCAATTTCTGAAGTTTCAACAATGATGGGAGTTGCTTTAGGATAGAGATGCATACTCAGAGGATTAGACATTTTAAGAGTCTGAGCTTCACATGAGCTAGTGTCCCCAAAACTAAAAACCTAAAGGTCTACACAAAGAACTGGATCAAAGAGAAGCTTTAAGGGGGATATCAGAACCTACATTCTGGAGGCATCAGATGTTCCTGTTCACCAAAAGTCTTTCAAAGACACGAGCCCTCAGGAGAGGGCTTCCTAGGTACTGCCATGCAATGTTCCCAGGGGAGAGGCAGTCTATTGCCTCTCTGACAATATGTTACAGAGATTGGAATTTATAGTTTTATGCTAGAAATGAATCTTCTCCTCAAGGTTGTTGAAAAATGTAGGGTTTTTTTCTCCCCAGCTGTGTTGATTAGTTAGAGAAGTTATTTCATTATGAGATGGGTTTATTACTGGTACATTCACAAACAAAATAGCTATCCAAAGAAGTGCAATGATTCCATAGTTTTCTTCCTGTATGTAAGACAAAGGAAGAAGTGTCATTTGGCAATGATGCTGGCTTCCATCTGTAATTTGGGATGTATCTATACTTCCCACCTCAGGCCAGCTTTGCAGTATGGCAGATTAGAATGCTGGATGTGTCTTGGATGACAGTATTTGACATCCATTATTAACTTAGGTGGTTTTGATCTTGAAGCTTCTTATCCTCAGGTAAGATTCTATCCCAAACTTACTGAAACACCTCGATTCAAGTGTGTGAGGGAAAGGAAGAGAAGAATAAATCCCTAACTCATGCAAATTAACATGCATTTATTGACTTCAGGACATGTTTACATTGCTGGAGATCTGTACCAGAAATTTTGATTCTGATTTAAAATTATGATCGCCCTTGAACTATATATGTGGAGTTGTTGAATTTTTTATCATTAGCTGTAGCATGAAGATTTATGGCAGCTCCAGCTGACCCAAAGAAATTTCATTTAACATAGACCTACAATAAAATTACTATTTGGAGTTAAGTAAAGGAGGCTTGGCCATTGAAGGAGGTATCTGTGGGTTTTAAATACCTGTCTGCCTATATAATATATATTTTTATATTTATTAAGTTTATCTGGAACTTTTATTGCAAAATTGATATCCCAATTTGCCCCACAGGAGTAGTCAAATGAAAATTAATTACTCATGGTCAAAGGGGAGGTATAAATATGCAAACAGCTCATTTAATAATTTCCATCATGTAAAAAAGCAATCCTAAAGATCTGTGAAGATTTTTTTCCTGTGTTAAGCAGGACAAACAAACTGACGTGAGGAACAACATTACTGGGGATGAACAAAATGATTTCCAGCCTTTCCATAACACTTGAATTCTGAAGGATATTTGTTTACCATTGTTTATTGTACCATTATAAGCTATATAATAGTTCAAAATCTGTAGCTAATGGCAACAGCTGTTCATCTTTTATCAATTCTAATGCAGAAATTTAATATATAAAATTAAACTAGTTTTTGGCCCACTCATTTTTCCAGTGTGTTCTTAAGAAATAAAATGCAAACTCAAGACATTCCTAATAAGAGGAATCTGACAAAAATTGCTTGTTTGTTATATTATATCACTTAAAAATTTGAGGAATCCATCTATTGAAATTAGAAACAGAGTTTTTCCTATCATTCCTGTAAGTATTGTTCTATACAGAATATTTTAAAATATATTTATGGTGAAAATATATTACTTTCCTTTGACAGATGTATTACCTGGTTTCATCATCAGGGAATATAGTTCTTATACATGTATCTATTGGTGAAAAAACCAAGACCTTGGTATGCTTGACAACGTTATGTAAAAATATGTAATACTTAGCAAACACATAATACATAAATATCCTTTCCTCATCTGCATTTGATTCCTGAAAAATAGTGGATACAATTTGGCTTTTGTCTGTAAAAACACTAACGGTAACAAAACACAGAAAAATGGAGCGAGTAAATTGTTTATATCATGAATCATCCAATGTTTACCTTTCTATGAAACTGGCAGTTGCAAAAACTGAGAAGGAAAATCCTGTTTTCACATATTCCAATGTCTCTAGAGAACTCTTCATAGGACTACGAAGAAAGCTTGGGGGTTTTAAGACTGGAAAAGTTTTGGGTTTTTTTTTCATTTATTTTATGTTGCAAGTGTTTTAAAAAAAAAAAAAAGGTAGGGAAAAACCCTTTGGTTTAAAAACTTGTTTTATGATGTTTAACCTGCAAGATATACAAGTGAGACTATATGTGGATGCAGGTCTGTAATTGCCATATTTCCAAGTCTTTTTAAGACAGGATCTTGAAGGTTCCCAACTCAAACTATTCTAAGTTTAAAACATGAAACTTTTCCAATTACTGGGTCTCAAGGATGCCATTTTACATAGGTACATGAAAAAGGACTCACTAATTTATTTACAATGTATAAATAATTTAGTTCTAACTAATGGTTAAATTAGTTTAATATAAACATCTAAAACTTCACAAGACAAAGGCAGGTAACAATCAATGTAGGCAACGTAGGTAACAATCGTTGATTATTCAATTACGTAGATGGCTTTCGAACAATAAATGCTCAATGAAAATCCATAATTATATTTGATTATTAATGCACACCAGTGGGAATGAGGCAAATGTAAATAAAACCACAAGCACATAAAAGATTGAGGAATTTGGGGTTTTTTTAAATCTCTCGGAAAACAAACAGTTACCTACAGGAATATGTATGTACCCATTTAAAAATGCTCCAAGATCTGGGACTTTAAATGTCAACATGAAAGCAACTTTTATTTTCACCTCTTGTAAAAATAAATTCTGTTCTAGCTTTTTATTTCAATGGAGTTCCACCCACTTATTTGCAATCTCAGTGATGCTTATATAAAGATACTTGCTTAGGTTTTCGCAGCTGCCAATGGCATTTAGGATCATTAATTTTTGTGGAAATAGGTCTCCCCAAAAAACATTGCCTATATGAAGGAAATTTTGTAGACAGTGTAAAAAATTGATATACCAACAGAATTCCAGTTGACTTGAAAAACAGTACAACAAATTTAGTTTGCATAGTTCACACATATAACTGGCAATATTATACCCATGAAAACGAATCATTAATTTTTTCCAGTTGCACAGATGTTGCATGCACATATATACTTGATTTTGGCTTCTTGTACTTCTATCTTATTATAAACTGGTTATCTATGCTTATTGCCATAATATCAGCCTCGCAGCTGTGCATTAAATGATATGACAAACTTCTGCCCATCTGTTCTCACACCCATTCTCTCAGGACAGATGTCTGTGGAATATTTTAATTTATTTTTTGGGTTTTTAACTGACGTAAATATAAGAAAAGAAAACAGTTGATACGTGTGAGGCCATGTACTTTGGTGCCCATGCTTACAAACAGCCAAGGCTGAAAAGCACACCTTGTATGTAAGTAGTAAGGTCTATTATTTTGTCAGGTTCTCAACAGAATTCTTCCATATATCTTAGGCTGCTCCCAAGGAATGGACATGTTAAGTCTCTGCTGAAACAAAGACCAACTGTAAACCTGTAATCTTACCTTCACAGCAAGGCAAAATTTAGGAATATAATACTAGGTAGAATGGTTGCAAATCTTCCATTGCAACCATTTTATTAATTTCATAAACAAATTTATGTAATTATATTTTCTTACTATTATAATTCAAACACAAGAACAGTAAATTTACCCAGTCAAAATTAATTTTAATAGCTATTGCATATCTCTCTGTTCATAGAAAAGCTCTGTGGCAATGGGATGGCCAAGTTCTCTGGTGTCAGGCACAAACACTAAGTAATTCCATGGCCCAATCCAGCTCCCACTGAGATTCAGGAGATTTTGCATGAGGCTGCAGAAGATCCTGGCAAATCATTTGACATTGTATATCATTGGAATGACAGCGGCATTTCTTGGCTGGCCACAACTGAATGTAAATTTTAAGAGAACAAAGAATACTGATCAAGGTCTAGCTGTACAATTGAGTGAAAGCAAATTTTCAAGGAGCAGGGAGATGCCAATTTAGATGATTTTTAATTTACATTAAATAAGCAGCAAAAGATTAATATTCTGTTTTGTTTACATTTATCATCGCCATATGTCAAATTAGGAAAAAAAAATCCCCTTAGTCAGAATGCTATTTTGGAACATGAGCTGTGAAATATTTTCAAATACAGAATGATGCAATTTAAACAGAAACTACTGCAGAACTCAGATGTGGCATCTTACTTGATTATCCTGATTTTTTTTTTTTAATAAAGCAAGATAACTATATTCCAAACTACTTTAAAAGTAACTTGATTTCTAAATTTCATTTTCAATATAAATGAATTATTAACATGAACCATCAAGAGTTAGGAAAAGTAGACACAAAAGGTTAAAGAAAAAAAAAAAAAAAGAAATGGGAATAAATGCCCCACAATCCTTCTACTCAAAGGCCCTGTTAATCTTTGGCAACATTCATCGAATGTTACTGAGTGGCTTTCTACTTCAATTTCCAAGTTTCATCACATATGTCCAAATGCCGTAATACTGATAGTTTGTAAGAGAATCTACATAAATTTTAATTACTTGTCTTATAGTCTCTCCTCAACAGATAAATCTAATCCCTTCACTTTTTAACAAGTGAAGGTTTGGATCAATGGAACAACATATTATATGTGCTTAAAATTAACTTTAGGAGATTGAAATAAAGCATCCACATTCTAAACTGTCACATTTAAGTGTTGGTAAGATTCTTCTTCTGATAATATCTTTTCTTTGGAAGATAATTGTACAACTTTATTAGCCTGGTATTTATGTAGAATTCAGTGTTTTAAGAATGAGATCTTCACCTGTGTAAGACCAGCACATTAAGCTGAACAATTTGTACATGAACATTGTTCTTCGCATATCCCTGGGAGTCTCAGAGAGTTCCAAGAGTCACTTATCCAAGCAAACGCTCTTGTGGATAAGCTTGGATAAGCTTATACCAATCAAACATTGCACCATACTGTCTAGAAAGACATTAAAGTAGGAAAGTAAGAGCCTAAAATTGCTAGTCTGGTTTGAAAATGAAAGATAATTATTTGCATGTTCTTCCACATGAAGAAAAAAAAGAAAAAGAAAAAAAGAAAAAAATCCCCAGCATCACTGTTTGGTAGTTTTGGTTTTTTTGGTTTTTTTTTAAAGGCGTATTAAAAATAGGAGGTTGGGCATTCCACATCTAACATGGAAGCTGTCTATAAACCTATCATTTGCAGACTAGCCAGCTGCAAATTGGTTTTCTGACACCATTTCATACTGTAGTTGCTATACAAATGTTAGAATGGTTTGGGAACCAAACTATGATACATTAAATAGGCTATTTTGTTTGCTGAGAAATCCCTCTACATTGCAAACAGGTAACTGTTGTGCTTGCCAACCTATAATTGTGTTCCAGAAAGGCAAGAAAATAAATTGTAACTTCAGTGGCAAAGCTATTGAAACTGTTAAACAAATAGAACCAAACTGATTTTGTCTTTATTTCAAACGCTGAAAGTATGTGTGATTTTTCAAAGACAGAATAGACAAATTAATTTCAAAAGATTTAGTGCTATACTGCAAGCAGATTTATCAGAATTATGACCACACTGGAAATACTGCAAGCCTCCCAATCCAGAGAGAGGCCCAATCTAAAACCTTCAACTAAAAATATCTCAAAATCTAAGAGAACCTGTCAAGAATGGAACCAAAATCCTAGATTCCAAAGTGGGTCCATGTTTATTTGTGCTTCCATGCCTGTTAAAGGAGGTACAGTGTGAATAGTACAATATTTTTTTTGGCTTATTACCAGTGTGGACAAAATCCTCAGAGCTGACAGGGAAGAAATGAAGAAACCACTGACATCAGGACATGCTTTTGCTGCCTCTCAATTGCAGGCTTCTGAAGAGGCTGAAGTGACGCCTCAGTTGTAGACCATCCGATTCTGGATTGAATTTCGCCGTCGCCTGGATTTTGGTGTTTGACAAAAGCGCTATGATTAATAAAAAGACAGCTGTGCTCGCTTCAACATTTTAGTTTTACAGTCGCTGTCACACACGTCTTGTAACCGAACAAAGTCCTTTATTGACGTTTCCCCCCGTCCCCGCGCCATCATCCTCTCCCAGGTGCCGCTCCGGGCTCCCCGGGGGAGCGCAGGCCCGCCCCGCCGGCGGGAATGCTGTCTAGAAAATAAAAAAAAAAGCACCAGCTTGGCCGAGACGCCCTCGCTCCGGGGGTTCCAGCCTGGAGAGCGACGGGGACCCGGCAGGGACCCCGCGGCGAGACAGCTCCCTGCGGGCAGCGCCGGCACCAGCGCTCGACAAAAAACAGCCACAGCCAGGACCGGGCTGCCCTCGCCTCTCTGAGGGCGCTCGGCTGCGGGAGCGGCCCCGCCGGGGGTGGGGCCGGACCGCCGAGGGGGCAGGGCCGCCCGCCGCAGTCACCTCGCACATACCGCGCCGGGGAGGAGGGAAAAGGGCCCCGCTCCGGCGGAGGGATACAGCCCCACGTATATAGCGGGCGGCGCAGGCTCACAGCCCCAGCACTCTGTGAGCCGCGCCGGGAGGAGGCAGCAGCCGCCGCCGCCGCTCGTGGTCGCGCAGTTCGTGCAGCCGCCGCCGGGCCCGCCG